>JAVTVY010037988.1:0-173342 GCA_036873755.1 Hanleya hanleyi | reverse complement strand
CATACATATCTTTGTCACGTGCGACATCCCTCAGGACAGCAGAGACAAATTTCTTGCCCTGATTTACAAAACTGTGCCGATTGCCTCGAAGACCTTCGTGACATTGCAAGGGCATCAGAGGATATATCTGCCTTTATCATAGACCCTTCATCTCGTCTGAGTCACCCTAGGTATGTCGCAAATGTGATGGGTGTTCTCAGACGATACCTGTACCCTTTTCATTATCATACCAGTTTGCTGTGGATCCAACCTGCCAGCTGTGCTCTGAGCATCCAGAGTCGTGCATCCATATCCTTGTCATGTGCGACATACTTCAGGACACCAGAGACCTTTTTGCTCTGATTTACAAAACTGTGTGCCGAGTGCCTCAAGACCTTTGACACATTGCAAGGGCTCCAGAGGATATATCTGCCTTTATCATAGACCCTTCATCTCGTCTGAACGACCCTGGGTGTGTCGCAAATGTGATGGTGTTCTCAGCTGATACCTGTACACTCTTCATTATCAGACAACTGAACTCTTGAACACTCTGTGATGTCATCTGTAACCTTTCACGTGCAGTGCTCCCAACAACTTCCCGCATATTCTACTTTTTATATGCCTTAATGGACTTTCAATTCTATATATATATGCATGTATAACACTCTTAGCATTGGAGTAACCTTTCACGTGCAGTGCTCCCAACACCTTCCCGCATATTCTACTTTTTAATATGGCTTAATGGACTTTCAATTTTATATATATATGCATGTATAACACTCTTAGCATTGGAGATGCTCCTATATACAGAAGGAATCTACGGACAATGAACTATGGCCACCTACCTGCCATCTTTAATTTCACAGTCAAACCTTGTTACCGGACATTTCATGTCATTGGATTTGTCGACAGGTTGACCTCGACTTTATGATTTCTTAATAAATCTATATTGAGCAACAAATTGTTCCTATTTATATGTTGGGTAACAGCAGACCTACTTTGTGTCTTTGCCATTGCAAAAGTAAATTACAGTGCAGTGAAGAAGTATCGATGTCACATGTGTTGAAGTTATAGTAGATGTCTTCGCCGATACAGATATTATTTCCCCCGTGAACATGAACAAAGAGACTAAGATCCACTTGGTATAGAAGAAATTAATAAGAAAGACAAACTCAACCAAACTGGAAACCTGCCTAGTGTGCTGAAACACCTCGGCTATGGGCGCCAGCGATTCATAATGTATTGAATTTGAACCAAGACTTCAGGAACACCAAGCAGTCAAGTGACAAATATACAGATTATAAAAATTTTTGCAAACAGAAATGGCCTCTAAGGTTTCCGTCCAATGAGAGAAAGCGGTATTCATTACATGTCCTTTGCTGCATCGATGATGTATACCAAATTTTACATCGCGCATTTGAACGGTATCAGAGATAGAGATCATTAATGAATTCGCATAAATTAAAGATGGCCGCCCATCCTTTCCACCACCCAGGGGAACTAATGTGGTTATTCATTGCAAGTCTTTTGATACATGGATGCTGTATACCAAGTTTCATATAGAACACTAAAATGGTATCAAAGATATACATCATTAAAGATTTTACATAAATTAAAGGTGGCCACCAAGGTTTCCGCCCAATCAGAAACACCAGAACTGTCATTTATCGTAAGTATATTCATGCATCGATGCTGTATACCAACTTTCGTATAGAACACTTGAATGGTATCAGAGATATATATCATTAAAGATTTAGCATAAATTAAAAATGGCCGCCAAGGTTTCCACCGAATCAGGGAAACTGGTTTGGTCATTCCTTTGAACTTTGTTGATGCATGGATGATCTATGCCAAGTTTCACACTGAACAGTGAAATGGTACCCGAGATACACAAGATTAATGGTTTCGCATAAATTAAAGATGACCGCCAAAGTTTCCAACCAATCGGGTCCAGATGCAATAGGGTTCTCGATCACGAGCATATGGATGCGCACTGCAAGTTTGGTGTGCCTAGGGTAATTCATAATCCAGCCGTCGTCCATTAGAGAATATCCGCGTCCATAATCCAAAGACCTATTCCATTTTCCATATAACAGTATTAGCACCAAATTCAAAAAGACAATCATAGTATACATAAACATAGGCTTGTTTCCTGCAAGAGAGAAGCTGTCAACAGTTTTTAATGGTGCCGGCAAGACATAATGTTTCAAAAATATCAAATCCGTATCGCTGATCAGTATTCTTAATCCATAATATTCGTTGTAAAGTCGTCATCTAAAGAATGATGTATCTCAGTCACGCTTTGATTGTGACTGTTCATATGAGTATCATGAGGTTCTTGAAGTACATGGGTTCATACGGCCCCTAGCCCCGGGTTAAGCAGAATTAGACACAAGTTACGAAACGTATCGCCATAGATCTTGCACGCTACGTTCGTATTTTGCTATCAGCATGCGATATGTATCGCCAAATTTGAGAAACTTTGAGTGTAGGCGCTTGGTCGAATAGCCCTGTTTTTAAGTTTCTGCACCAATGTTTTGTGACGTTGATTAAAATCGTCACATTTAACACAGGATCTAGCAAATGCTACTAAGCGAGATATGTATACGCCATATGCAGGTCCCACTGGAATGTTACTGTCCAGAAAGGGATAGTTTACGATGTCGAAATTGTAATCATCTCTTTTGTCATAAAGTCGACGAGAGAGAATGCCCGCTTCATTTTTATAGAGATAGAGATCTAAATATGTTGACCTGTAGGGCTATCTGTAGTTTCCTTCAAATCCAGTGAAGGTGGATATATATCCTTCACTGCGTCATTTATATAGAAGTCCTTCTAAAGATATCTTGGTAACGAGAAAGGTGTGACGGACAGACGGACGTGCATGACGACGACAATACCCTTCAGCCAATTTTGGCCGAGGGATAAAAAGCACGAATTTCTACACGAAAGCAAGAACGAATTAGAGCATATTAAAAATTTCCTATATGAATTCTAATACATCGATAATTCTAAGCATCTACTCCCTTAATCCATAATCAGACGTCCAATAAATGATTCCCGTTCATAGCCAATGACCAAATTAGTGTGATTTGTTACTTTTGAGCAACATATTGTACAAATATGTAAAATTCGGACAGTTCACACTGACTCGAGGCTCCTGGCGCATACTTCAAGTCAGTCCTTGAATTACTCTACCAATGCCCATGGGTGACCTGCATGGGCATCTCCAACATGCCTTGACTTTGGCATCGCCAAGATACCTTGAAATGGGTATCGTGAAGAAGAGATAGGGATCGCCAAGTTCCTCTGACAAGGAGTCGATTCCTGTACTTAATCGATAGAGTGTCTTCTGACAAGTGAGTACAAACCATCCTTTTATTCCATTACGTCACCATCAGGTAATTCCCATATATTTCATTGCAAAAAATGTTTTCATCTTCAGTAATGGAAAGTTACAGCCAGAAAAAAAAAACCAAAAGATAATTATTCCCTTCCCAATCTGTAACATGTCATACGTGAATCGGTTGCGAAAAGTGGGACAACTTCCGTAGTGTAAACCAATACATAACAGTATCTATTCCTTGACGAGACCTTTCACAAATTCCCGAGAACTAGCGAATGGAATTTTTTTATTTTTTTTATTTTTTCAAATTTGGTACACATGAGCAGTGTGACTCCCGTCACAGGACCTACGAAGGAGGGTTTGATATATTTTAAGTGTGAACCAACGTCAACGGTTCGTGGGAATACGGGAGACAGTCGAGAGATTACTTGGGGGCCCTCTAGAAATATGGGAGACCGCCGAGAGATGACTTGGGGGGCCCTCTATCTAAAAATACGGGAGGTGGTCGAGATATGACTTGGGGCCCTCTATCTAGAAATAACCGGAAATCCTCTCAAAATTTTAAAGTTTATAGGTCACCGAAGTAGGTCAGCTCAGAACTTGCTGGTAACGGTCCGCTAATGCACGTTCATGCCAAAAATCAAGGTTCTAATCTCACCGGTTCTCCTTGTTTTGCCAACGAAAGGATTCCGATAGACTCACTGACTCATTACCGGACAGCCCTACTAAAACACTTCTGTCGAAGAAATTCAGGCTCGTAACCAAGGGGGTGTTTCTAGGTTCGAGCGAACCCCTCTTTCCAGGCCCTTATTCCAAGAGGGGTTTTCTGGATTCGAACGAACTCCCCCCTTTCAGAAATATTATATATTTTTCTCATATAAATGTCTTTTTCAAACGGAAGCGAATCCCCTATTTGCTCCTTTTCCCATACAGCGAACCCCCTGATGTGCCCTTTTGGGGTCAAGACAAACCACCCCTCACTAAATCCTGGCTACGGCCCTGCTTTCGGAAATATTATATATTTTCTCATATAATTGCCCTTTTCAAACTTAAGCGAACCCCCTATTTGCCCTTTTTCCCATACAGCGATGTCTGATCTGCCTTTTTCGACCGAAGGCGAACCGCCCCTCGGTAAATCCTGGCTACGCCCCTGACATTCGTCTATGAACTTTCATAAACATGAAATGTTTCATTCTCAAAGAACATTCTTTCACAAAACATTCAAATATAAATGTTAAGGACGTAGGCCCTACGGACTGGTTTAACTTTTAACTGACGTAAAATATAAACGGTATAACTGCTTGCGCATATAAATCCTACATCCAAATTGTCCCCGAATCTTTAATTCCTTATTTGGTGACCCCGTCATGTACGGAATAGAATAGAATACAGCGCCCTCTAGAGGCATACAATCACAGTCTATCCCTCCCCCCCACCCCACACAGTTTCAACAAAAGCTGGGTGACTTTTTCATGATTTTGGTCCTAATGTGACCAGATATACAGGCCGGGATTTTGCGCCGCCCTGTAGGCCAGGTTTTCACCGAGCGGCGACTTTGCACTGGAGGAACACGTTGATGTTTGATTTAAAGAGCTCTGATTTGCTCATTCATCTGTTCCGTTCGCAATGACCAATAACTGTTTTAGATGTTAATTTACATAGAAATTGCATTAGCTTTATCGGACGATTAGCTGATTATCAAATTTAGAAATCAAAATTGCGTTCATATTATTTCTTTTTTGTGTTCACATATTTCTCTTCAAACGTGTCAGCGCTCTACAACCCTCAGCTGAAATGTTAATTTCTTCGAGATCACTCGAATTTTGGAAAGGAAAAATACTGTTTTTACATTCAAAAGTTATCAACTCAATTTTTCTTTTAAATGACGAGAAAAATCACAAAAACAATCTCAAAATGCAGTTTATTATATAGTGATGATATGTCGTTTTATATGCCAGAAATCGGCCAGAATGCGTCTACAGCCATCTAGGAGCGCGGAGCTTCCGGGGCCTAGGCGGCCCCTGGACCCTCGCCTAAAGTGCTATGGTAGTCAAGCCCCCCCCCCCTTTTTTTTGGAGCTTCCACCGCCGCTGTTAAAGCATGGATGAAAATGATCCATAATGAATATATGATAAACTGTTTCATGAAAAAACACTAGCTGGCTACTGCAATCCAAAATTTCATCAATTAATTTTGCTACATTAAAACAAATGGACTCATTTTCACACGTCATTAACCAAATGACTTTCTCATCCACAGATAGACTATTAAAGTGAACAGATGAACTCCTAGCCAGTGTCAACAACCCAACTCGCTGATTATTAAATTGAGGGCATTCTAATAGAACATGTATTTCGTCTTCAATACTTGGACAGAAGTCGCAAGTCCGATCAAGAACTGAAATACCTGTGTATCTCCCCTTTTCTATGTTTTTTTTTTTTACCTCCGTCGATCAGACGGAGGTCTAGGAACGCAGCGTGAAATCTCCCGCCAAATAATTGTCATATGGGGAACCCACGACTCATAGTATTTCCAATAGGGATCGTCATGGTTCTCGACGAAATCTTGCACTTTTTCTTTGGACACAATTTAAATAATGGGGTTCTCCATTGCAATGCATTGCAGTGGGCCTTGCTTCTGTAGTCGGGTTCCACCTCAATCTCGAATTGAAACTCACAGCGAGGCTGGACCCAAATCGTTGAACCTCAAACGACGTTGCCAAATCAGGTCAGATTTCCCATCAATTTTCTCTCCCCCCCACCCCTTTGGCTAAACTACACCCGTTCTCTCCCTCTTTTCCCCATCAAACGAAAGCTTGTGAAAATCTAGGAGGCAGGAAATATTCCCTTTCCACCAGCAAACACGTTATTAGGCTCTATTTCCCGAAATAAGATTTACGGTGGGGAAGGTCACCAAGGTCGCGCAAACCAAGACATGTTGTTGTTTTCCATTTCCGGGTTTGTATTTTGAGTCATTTCTTGTTTCCAAGAGTGTTTCATTACTCCAGATCTATGCGAACATGTTCTATGACATATCATGTTCTAACGCAGGTCAGTCTCGTTCCATCGAACTATAGCCAATTAGTCGTTAAATCAATAACCGAACAAAGGGGGCGTGGTCCATATACTTGTAATGTTGTGTAAAACTGTAAAATGCATGTTTTATTTTTCGTTTATTTTTTATTTTGCTGCATGTTTGGGCGCGGAAAAAGTATCCGTCATCTTCCACTGATATATAACGTAGATGGCAAACCTGTCTCATAGTCTGTGAAACCCAAATTGTATGAAAATTCAACGCAAACAACATGTGCTATTTTTCTTTGTTTTTATTCAAAATTCATGTTTACTTTTGGGTCAAATTTATATTTCCATGCTTGATTGAGACTGGAAATGCATTGAAAAACTTCCACCAGCATGTCCCGTAGCCCATAAGACTTTTACGTGGTCTGCCAAATCAAAATTGTGCGATTTATCAACGCGCAGCACATGTACCAAATTCATGTATTTATTATGTAAAATGCAGGTTTGCTTTTTTCTGCAAATTCATATTTCCCTGCCTGTTTCAGATTAAAAAACCATTAGCAAAGTTTTGATAACATGTGGCGTAGATGATAAACCTGTCGCGTAGTCCTTGAAATCCAAATTGTGCAAAAATTCAACGCAAACAACATGTACAATATTGTAGCATTTTTGTGTAATAGTCATGTTGATTTTTGGGTCAAATTCATATTTCCTTCCTTGCTTGGGACTGGGAATGCATTGGAACACTTCCGCCAACATGTCCCGTAGTCCATAAGACTTTCACGTAGTCTGCCAAATCAAAATTGTGCGATTTATCAACGCGCAGCACACATACCAAATTGATGTCTTTGTTATGTAAAATGCAGGTTTGCTTTTTTCTGCGAATTCATATTTTCCTGCCTGTTTCGGACTGGAAAACAATCAATAAAGTTCCGCCAACATGTGTCGTACATGATAAACCTGTCACGTAGTCCGTGAAATTCAAATTGTGCGAAACTTCAACACAAACAACATGTACTATATTGTAGTATTTTTGTGTAATAGTCCGGTTGATTTTTGGGTCAAATTCATATTTCCCTGCCTGTTTCGGACTGAAAAACCATCAGTAAACTTCTGCAAGCATGTGCTGACTGCCCATAACAGTATCATGTAGTTCACAAGCCAAAAAACGTGTGATTCACAGCAACATGTCACATGTATAAGCTTATACATGTACAATGTCATATATGGCATGTTTACTTTTGAATTAATTTCATATTTCCAGTCATGGCATCTACCTGGAGAGCACTGAAAAACTTATGCAGACATGTGCCGCTGCCCAGTCCACAGACCACTAAACCTGCAATTTACAGCGACATAGCACATATACATGTACAATGCTTTGGCATATGTTTACCTTTAAATTTATTTCATAGTTCCAGCCATAAACTTGATGTAAGATACAATAATCTTCTGCCAACATGTTGTAAAGTCCATAAACCTGTCACGTAGGTCATGAAGCACATAAGCATCAGAGTCAGTGATTGACCACAACCCCCCCCCCCCGATTCCTCAGGAAATAAACATTACGCATGTAATGATGACCGGCAGAGTGATACATGTGTCAATCGGTCAGACATTTTCAAGGATGCCCAGTTTTACCTCAAAACAACCATGCCGGACTTCATTCCTTCTCTCAGAATAATTGGATCTAACTTTTGCAAAACCTGCAGCCTCCAATAGCTCCTGGATCTAGATCACATAAATGAAGGGATCTAGTTTATCGGTGCTATGGCAAAAATATCATGTAGAATGGGTTGTTTGGATAATATCAGATTCATGAAAGTTGAAGTCCTGCAGCATGCTCCACAAATATCATCAAAGGTCATAAAACTTTCTGGTCTGCGCCAGTGTGGATCTATACTTGTTTTTTTTTGTTTTTTTTTTTTACAAAATTATCTCCCTTGACCAGGTGAGGACTTGAATGTGTCAGAAATGATTTAACTTCTAGAAACAAAGACTTCATTTCCTGAGTACCATGGTGTTATATATTGTTATGATTGGCTTAACTTTAGCTGCTGAAGATATTTCTAATTTGAGGATAGTGGGCAATAATACTAAATTTATTTTCATAACTTCATTTATTTTCACAATAAGCAACATAATCGAGATTAGCAAGTGAAGTTTTACAACATAATATAATACGCATCATGGATCTCCTTCAGCTTAGTGTAGACATATATACCCTTGGATATCTGGTACCCTGATTCAGTCATAATATTATCTGTATTATATTGATGTCGACAAGGAATATACATAATTATTTGATAGTATTATTAATTGTATGTTGGTTATGACTAACATGAACTTTTTATTCGCTGGAATCCAGCCATTTGTTCCATATGGGCAATATTCTCATCAGCCATCACCATTCAATATGAATGTGATACATGTACAAGTCCATGGTAATTGATACATTATGGTGAAGGTGACCTGTAACACCAGTATACAAAATTATTCCGAGCTCATTGAATCCGCACATGATGCTGAGACAGATCAGAACGAAGTGTCGGTAAAATCAGATGTGTTTTGTAGAGGATTCTGTCAATGAGGATGCTATACTGTACACATACCAAATATGAAGTGTTGATGTGTAGGGCCTATAGCATAAAATCACAAGCAAGTTGGTAAAACTAGGCACACAGGATCTCATTTCTGCCGCTAACGTGTTGATTTGGGTGGGGGTGTCCTCTCATGGGGAGGTGTGGGTGGGAAGGGGCCTAATGTCTCAAGCAGTATTCCAGGTTTTATTCCTATTCCATACCCCAATATTTCAAGCACGTGAAATCAAAGAAATATTATTTGCGGGGAATGTGACTTCCACATCCCTAGCTGGACATGCTAGTGGGGAACCGTCAATCTCACGTTAATTACCATTGGTGAAGTTCACGTCAACAAATGCAAAATTGAGCTTGGCATCCGGCCCTATGTTATTCAGTGATGTACTATTCCCCTACTGACCCTGTTGCCTCGACGGAGGTCTTTGCGCTCATTCAGCGCTTGTTTTATTTTGTACAGAGAATGCGCCATATCGTGCACAACACCATTTCGAACGCTATGATGACCTTATCTGGATTTGCTTATTTGGGCATGCACGCTGTCAAGAACAAAAATGACCGAAACCACTACCGGTATGTGAAATAGGGGACAAAGGAGTATTTCTGTAAATCATAAATTTGCCCGACTTCCCATACATCGTTCTCATTATATGGTTTCTCAAATATTTTTTTGGGAAAAACGAAATAAAGAAACAAACAGACAAACAAAATCAATATTTCAAATGATCGTTACCATTTTCAGTAAATTACTTTTCTCCCCTATTGAAAGACAATACCATTTTTTCCCGCCCTTCTTGCCAAAATAATCCCCTGTTTATCAAGTCATTGCCTTGAAAAATAGGGACTAAAACCAAACATATTTCAGACTATTGTATAATTTATCTTTACTTTTTTGATAAACAACATAAATAATATTACTACAATACTTAATCACTCAATTTAATGAGAATTTCATGTGCGGATGCTGCTATCATATGAAGCAAATTGAAACATATCATTGCGCCCACCGTTTATAAAGCCAAGCCCCTCGGATTTCTTCCCGAAGAGATACCGTACCGGTTGACAAGGACGTAAGCATACGTACAATGGCAACGTCACCGAATACCAAGGTATGTTTAATTCCATTTCAAGTTCGAATGATAAACAAGTCAATCACAACGAAACCTATAATATACATCCCATTGGGGCAAACTTTCCACAGTTGATCAGATTTATGCCAAATTTATAAGCAAAACGAAGATTTCTGTCTCATTCCAAATGCTAAGAAAGAGTCTTTTCGCCGATATTTTTTTAAATTATTTCTTCCTCAGCAATAAAAAATAAAATGACTTAATAGCACAGCAAATCCAATGCATGCACAGAGCTCATAAAAAAAGTATCTTACCATATATCGATTACATTTACAATGTGAATAATTCATCGCTATTTCATTGTTTTTCAGATCAGTGTGAAGGTCAAAGTTTTGACCAGCCCGAGTACTAGAAAGAACTCGATGGGCACAACTACAAGCGTAGCGGGCATTGACTCCATTTCCAAGTCCATTAAAACTATCTATTTGCCACTATCCAAAATTCATTCAGTCAACATTGGATGCTACTACAAAATAACGAATGTGAGCTTGGGAGAATACATTAAAGTGTCAGAAAATGCACTGGTAAGTTACACGTATTTAGTTAAAGCTCGACAAAAGGAACTGTCAAGTCAGTGTGACAGTGTTTTATAAAATAACGGTGTAACCACGATACAGCGTTTTTTTGTGTGATACATCTCTCAGGGGCGTCAGAAGCAAATTCAAGGTGGGACGGCCTTTACGAGGCAGGGCCGGCGGAAACAATTATGGCAATTCTTGATTGGGGCCGGGGGGGGGGGGAGGGCTACTATCATAGCACTTTAGGCGAGAGTTCAGTAACTCTTGGGGTCTAGATTGCTGTAGTTCAACAAGCTGAACCCTACTGACATTTAATTTTGTGATATTGATTATGTAGAGTTCAGCCGTTGAATCGAAATTTCCTATCGCAAAATTTTCGCCTCCCAACCTATTGTGTGTCCCAACTAATCTATTGAGAACGTTTTGTTTGATTTTTTGAGAAATATATATTGTTGTGTTCTGAAACTTATGTCACTGGTAAAATGTAACTATTATAGTATTCAACCAAAATATTAGCAAACAACATTCTGTAGAACTCTGTTTGTGAAATATTTTCTGTTTTGGGTGTCATTCTCTGTGTTAAATTTTGACGTCAGCCATTGTTGATTTGGACCAGTCCAATACTCGTAGGCTTGATAGGCATTCTATTCCATTCATGGTTCCACAATGTCACAAATCAACAGTAATGCCATGATGTCACAATATGATGTTACAAAGGCAATATATCAATGCTGGCCACAGAAGCAACCTCATAGCGTTGACCCTGACGTCACAATAGAAAATGACAACCTCCCACTCCTTTGCACATATGGGCCAGTCCCCTTCAGCCTTGGCGACGTCAAAATTTAACCCAGAGAATGACCACCCAAAACAGAAAATGTTTCAAATAGATAGTTCTACTGAGTGCTGTTCGGTAATATTTTGACTGAATACTATAATATTTGCATTGTACTAGTGACATAAGTTTCAGAACACAACAATATATATTTTTCAAAAAATCGGACAAAATGTTCTCAATAGATTAGTTGAGTAGGCTAACTGCGGGTGGATTTGCGCTCATAAAAATCGACAATACCTACCGCTTTGTGCTCGTTTGGCTACAATACATAAATGCTTACTTCCCTGGCCATTTATTTCCTCTGTCCAGCTCCTTTCATTTCCATAAACGGCAAAAGAAAAAATATCATAGCGGACGATCTTCCAAAAACGAAATCCGCCGCCATTTTGAAATGTCACTATGGCGGAACGACACTAATTTGTAAATTCGGGATTGTAGTCCGGAACGTCGGAAACGGCTCATTCATAAGACTGTCACATTATCTGCACTTAAATGTAAAATTGTAACTATCGATATCAAGCATAATGGAAGGCACATACTGAGAAAGGTAATTCATAGGATTTTTCATCTCCCTAAGCGACTGGGTCGACTGAGCAGATTCAGTTTTTCCGACTTTCAACACTGACTTGACCTAGTTCATTTGGATGATCGAACCTTGAAGGTATATGGAAACGATGACTGGTTGATTTATAGGTACCGTTGGAAAATGGTTGATTTTGTGCTGATTGTTAACGATTGAATATGTCCGAATTTTAAACAAACTTCATTCAGGACTCCTTCCACACATGGGTTACTATGGCTCAGATTCTTTACTACTCCGCAAAAAAATTGCGGACTCCCTCCCGCACAACTAGGAAAAGAATTCCTATTACTACGAAGTAGGCTCTCATTTGCAAATCGTCCGGTAATGAGTCTGTCAATCTGTGAGTCTGTCCATCCATATCCTCTCATCGGCAAAATAAGGAGAACCGTTGACATTAGAACATTGGCATGAAGGTGCATTAGAGGACTGTTACCACCAAGTTCTGAGCTGACCTACTTTTGATGAAAATTTCCGGTAATTTTTTATGAAAATCTGACTTGGGCAGTGCCCATCTTAATATAGGCAGGATTTCAACTGGGGTGGGGGGGGGGAGGGAGATTTCCAGGTGTGACGTTAGTCACACTGCCATGTGTTATTTAACATTACAAAAAGTGGAGTTTTTATGAATAAGTTCGTCTTTGATGAAAATATCTCAAAGTCCACTATCCTGTTTGCCACAATGCCACACTGCCAAAAATACCCTACTTACTTAAGATAATGCCTAAAAATCTTGTTTTAAGAAAAATTAAAAAAAAATCCTTGTTTAAGTAAAATATACTTACCCCACTCCAAATTTGACTTAAACAAGAAAGAAAAAATCTTAAAATTTAACTTATTTTGGGTCAAATTCTGTTACTTCAAGAAAATTTTAGGGCATTATATTCAATAAGTAGGGTATTTTTGGCAGTGCATTTCACAAAACGCACTAAAAATCATGTCCATAGTTCATTTGCATTTTTTTGCCATTTCTTTGAATTTGCCCATGTTGATCTTATGGCAGCCTTCCCCCAGTTCTGTGAGTGGATCCCAGCTATGACATACGATTTTTTTCCGCGAACAGCCCTAACCTGTGTGTGATTTATTTTCAGATTTTGGAATACTCCAAATTCCCAGACTACCCCCAAGAAGTCGAAGACAGTTTCTACGCACCCCCTGTCCTCACCATACCACAAGCCTTAGCTTCACCAAGAAAAAGGCGGGCATCGATCAAAGGGCAACTAACAGAAGTAAGTAGCTACAGTTTATTTCTCATTACCTTCTCACATTCTGAAATAACATAATTTTTCTCAAAGTAGAATTTTCCTATCATACTCCCAATTTTTTCTTAAACAAGAAACAATTTTCTTCAACAACAAAAAAATGTCAGAAATATTTAATTGTTTTTCTCAATACAAGAAAATGTATTCTATTTTTTTCCTTGTTAATTTTTTCTTAGTTAAGAAAATAGGTTCTTATTTAGAAAAAAATTGGAGTGTGGTAACAAACTTTTACTTAAACAAATAGTTTTTTCAGGAAAAACATTATAGTTTTAAGTTTTAATTTTGGGAAAAATTATATTATTTCAGAAAACTTTTCTCAAATAAGTACGTTATTTTTTCGCATTGTATTGGTCAAACAAAAAAAAGAAATCCCAAAACGCTTTTCAAACCTAGGAATTAATTTGTCCAATTTCAAAACACCACTTCGTCAAGTCATTGGTCGCTTGCGTATGATACATATATTGTATATTGTTTTCTTTTCACAAATGTAAGAGGCACCAAGTGTTTTCTCTGTCTGTCTGTCTGTTTATGTAGTCAACTGCTCCCACAATTTTAATCGAATGGTGTTCAAATTTGATTGGGGATTATTCCATTCCAAAATCGTGCAGATACTCACTGTTTAAATTTCAGAAATCTCCATTTTTTTTTAGTGTGGATCTGACACCCTGATTGACTGGAAAACTCAATATTTCAATTCTTTCTTTTTTTCTCATTCTCATTCAGAATTTCAGAAAGCTCAACAAATTTCTGACCAACAACACAATTTTGGCACCAGAAACATCCATTAGATCTACACACATAACAAATGCACAAAATATGAGAAACTCAATTTCTAATGGAAAATGTGCATGTTGTATTTGTGGAACAAAATATTCATTTTTGTCAGAATTATGGTTTTGACATCGTCATTTTTCAACCTTTATAACCCTGTGTACATGTACATCTGCAACTTGTGTAATAAACTAGCCACACATTCTTTGTGGAATCGTTCTGAAACTAGCACACATGTTTAACTTCACCAGCCATTTCCTTTCACAAAATATAAAGTTTCCAGTTTTATTTTTACCTCCACTTCGTTCATTTTGTGTTTACTTTATTCAATTGTAGGTTTCAGGACTTCTCCAGTCCGATAATTCAACGAGAAAAATACTGAAATTGTCTTCAGGAACCGACAGCATGCAAATAAAATTATGGGGTGACCAAACCCGTCTACAAATCCCTCCCGTAGGACAAGACATTGAGGTATCTTGTATCACAATAGAAGAATTTAGAGGCAACAAAGAAGGGAATTCATCCGAAATAACACAAATCAAAGTAAGCATGTATATGGTCAGTCTGTCTCGACACAGCAGTTCCTGTGTATTAACACAGGCGCTCAAAACAAGTTTGGGGAGGAGGGGCATTAGTATTGCGGCGAAGTGTCAAAATATGGGTTATCTATATAACCCCATTCTTTATGCAATTCTGATTGGTCAGTTGCGACAAGCCTCTGGCAAAGACCTGACCATTCAGAATTGACAAGGAAGCCTGTCATAATCTTGGTCTGCCTGGATGGATGGACAGTTACACTAGATTTTGAATCGCCCGGCAAAGGTAAAAAATTGCACAAATTTACTAATTTCATAACGGAAATACATAGTGGCGCTTGTAGAATATGCTGATGTATTTTGTTTAGAAATAAACTGTTTATTTCTCGATTCACCCAAAGTGCATTTCACACCTTGGTGTATTTTTACCTCCGTCGATCAGACGGAGATCTAGGAACGCAACGTGAAATCTCCCGCCAAATAATTGTCATATGGGGAATCCACGATTCATGTGATTTCCAATAGGGTTTGTCATGGTTCCCAACGAAATTTTGAAGCAATGATTTTGGACACAATTGAAATGAAAGCTCGTGTGAAACACGGGCGAAGAGCATTTCCCCAGACAATTTTGTAACACATAATTTGGTACTCACAGGGCTTTAGATCTCCCCAATTTGGGCACACCCCCTATTAGGGGTGGCAATTGTTTTTAGGATGGGACAGAGTGGGGGGCAGATACCCCTGGATGATGAGCAATCAGGAATCATCCCTGTTAGAAGGGATTTCTTCACCAATGGTTGAAACCCAATGTGAGGCAATACCAACTTTATTTTGCGTTTCATGGGCCCACCGACATTAAAAAATCGAATAAAAATAAAATTTCAAATTGCCACTTTTATATTTCCTACGAAAGTTTGAACATAAAGATTTTAACCCCCTTTTTATTCCTGATTATATGAATTAGGCTGTTGTATTCTATCTAAAACAATGCCAGCAAATAAAAATGCCAAACAACAAAAAATAGATACCTTTCACTATAATTTTTCACTGTAAGTCAGCGAATTGTTGTTGTTGTAAAATGCTGCTAATACTACTTAGGCAATAACGACATTCAATGTAAATCGGGAACCTTCACTGGCTGTGTGATCTATCACGCTGTCTTGGTACTCATATTTCGACAGTGATGCAGTATGTCAGAGCTAGGGAATGAAGGCTATTTCAACAGCTTAGCCGATACAGCATGGTTTAAGTTACTGTTGAAGCATGAGCCTGTTGAAACACATGCAAAATTCGCTAAATTGTTCTGGAAGAAAAACCACAGCCACAACAAAATGATGACAATGTTAGATTTGAGGTGTATGTTAGCAGTTAAGATGTGACTTAACTTACAGTTTTTGACCTTGAGAAAATAGATCAATGTCAGTCATATTCATAGACTTCAGGTCCATCATCAGTTGCACATGTGGTATCAATTTAGAATGCCTAGCTATATTTCATGTTATATCATAATATACAGTATATAACATGAGAAAATAGATTCAGTCAATTGGGATAGGCTTCTAGTCAGTCACCAGTTGGACAAGTATTATGAATTTGGAGAGCCTATCTTCACTCCTTTAAAAATTGAAAACTAATGCTAAATTTGACCTCGATAAAACAGGTGAAGGTCAGTGAATTTCATTAGGCTTCTGATCCATCACCAGCTGCATATGTGGTATGACAAGAAAGATGGGCAAACAGAGAGACAGACAGACAGATGACACGGAAAATTCAGTTCATTTTGGGGCATCATTACATATCTTCTTCAAAGTATAAATATTCTGTCAAAATGCACAAGAACACACCATTTTACTTCAATTGTAGAGAAGAAAAGCAACTCCGAGTAGGAATCACAATTTATTCTGTATATTTTGCTATTAGTTATAGCATCTTCAGCAGTGAACAAAGTTACAAACAGCTCCATACGCACAGTATATATACAAGGCATAATGTGATCTTAGCCAATACGCATTTATGAATAGGTAAGCCAGTAAATTATATCAGGTTGGACAGATATTAAAATGCCGTCATTTTCAGAAATTGCTAAATGTTAAGCGATAACCTGATAGTGATCTACAAATGGTGTGATTCAGGTGTATATCTGTTACCATGATTCAGTCATAATATTGTCTGTAATATATTTATGTCGACAAGGAATACACATAATTATTTGATAATATTATTAACTGTATGTTGTTTATGATTAATATGAACTTTTTATTTGCTGGAATCCAGCCATTTGTTCCATATGGGCAATATTCTCATCAGTCATCACCATTCAATATGAATGTGATACATGTACAAGTCCATGGTCATTGATACAGTATGGTGAAGGTGACCTGTAACACCAGTATACAAAATTATACCGAGCGCATTGAATCCTCACCACATGATTTTGAGGCAGATCAGAACGAAGTGTCGGTCAAATCAGGTGTGTTTTGTAGAGGATTCTCTCAATGATGATGCTATACTGTACACATACAAAATATGAAGTGTTGATGTGTCGGGCCTATAGCACAAAATCACAAGCAAATTGGTACAACTAGGCACACAGGGTCTCATTTCTGCCGCTAACGTGTTGATTTGGGTGGGGGCATCCTCTCAGCGGGAGGTGCGGTTGGGAAGGGGCATAATGTCTCAAGCAGTATTCAAAGTTTTCCATCAATATACTCTATTCCATACCCCAATATTTCAAGCACGTGAAATCAGACAAAACTTATGTGCGGGGAATGTGACTTCCACATCCCTGGCTGGACATGCTAGTGGGGAACCCTCAATCCCAGGTTAATTACCATTGGTGGAGTTAACGTCCAACAAATGCAAAATTGATCTTGGCATTCGGTCCTATGTTATTCAGCGATCTATTCCCCTACGGACCCTGTTGCCTCGACGGAGGTCTTTGCGCTCATCCAGCGCTTGTTATATCAAGTCTGGCGTTACATATAAAGACCTCATATTTGACACTTCGCCATAATACCACCCCCCTCCCCCCCCCGAAAACAAGCTTGTTTTCGAGACCTGTGGTATTAATTCTGTGGTATTAATTAGCATGCAGACACTGACGTAATTGTGTAGACACAAAACCATAAATTTTGCATATTATTCCTAAGATATTGACAATCAAAGCATATATATATACTAGACTTAATACTGTTAACAATATTAAAGGTCACGTGCAAAGCTTTAAATTTTATCTAAAATGTTGCTTATATACATCTGGTCTGATGTAACATAACGTTTTTGGGGCAAAGCTACTTCGCAAAATTGTCCTAATAACAATATTTAAATACTGTTATAAATCCGTCTTGAAAACTTGCATCGCCTGTCTCTTGGTTTGTAGAACATCATGTCGTTATAGCGGTCTAATTCATTCAAGTGTTATTTCAATGTGACGTCATGCTACGTCGGATGAAAAACAACGAGAAGCAAGCGATGACGTTTTTAAAAGTTCTGGCTCTCGTCAGTGTTTTGTGACATTTTAACAGAACATTTGAAAGCTTTTCAGTTCCCCTTTAAATATTAACTAAATATCATATATTGAACTTCATCAACTTTCTGTGCACAGTATCTTAAATTTGGCAAAAAATATTTCCAAAATTTCAGTTGAACACCATCTCAAAACACCCCGAAAATTCACTCATTTCAGAACACTATAACCCCCCCCGACTAAAAAAGTTCTTGCATTACTTTTAATTGAACAAATGATTTCTGTTTTGCATGGAAGGAAGTCGCTGAAAAAGAAAACTTCGAAGGGCTAATAGATGCATGTGCCTTTGAAATGTAAGTAACATTTTAAGCCAGAATTCATATCACTCTCCTTGATTTTGATCTGAGATTCATGAACACAACTGGTATCGGTGATTCGTATCGGTGTTTTCCTTGAAATTTGCTACAGGTGGTCAGTACCCTATGTGCATGTGATGCAACTTTTAACACCCAAATCATTGCTTTCTTTAATTCCTCTGATTTTGTTTTTTGAAATGTTTGTATTCAACAGATTTTCACACTTATACCCTTTGACTTTAAGTCCTAAATTATTGTATTTTGCTAAAATTTAATTCAACAAAATGAAATAAATCTGAGCAGGACTATTTTTTCACCATTAGAGCACATATCCATATTTCTCTTCACTTTTGTCTAATTGTCTAACATCATGATCCATGAAGAAAATTATTTTTATGCACTGTATTTCTTATCGACATAATTGTTTCGTCTTTCCAGGAATGAAGCCTGGGTTCTGTTTTCGGACTCTGATTCTGTCTACACGGTGAACAGTGATTTGCTCCAGTCCATCTACCCCACATTACGGTTTTCTGGAACGACCTGTGTTAAAGGCACCAGATGTGGATCTCGAATCCTAACCATGTAAGCAGAACATTTTACACTCGTTTATTGTACGCATTTTCAAGCCCATATGCACTGAAACAGCCCACACAATAGCGAAGTCTCCGAACTGTCCGTGTACGAGTAATTTGCCTTTGCCCGTTAGTAGGCGCTCGAGTCAGGGGAGACAGAATGTAGACTAGATAACATGTAAAGAGATAGGGCGGCCTGAAATAGTGACAAATTGAGCAAACGGCATTCCGGCATGACAGATCACCCTTGTCAATTTAATATTTTGTATTTGCACATGTCCACGTTCAAGATGACATTTTCTATTGTAACGCCAACGACATCATTAGATAAAGCGTAATGCCCTTTGTTTTACGTCATGATGCCGTCATTATATCCGCTTGTCGCATGACGTCACAATACAACGTTGCTACAAGAGCGATACATTGTATAGGTTTTGTCCTACCCGACTCAAACGCACACTGGCGGACAGGAGCAAATACTCTTACCATTACAGTTTGGAGACTTCATTATTCACCTCAGCAATCAGCAATTGCCAAGGTAAATGCCGTGGCATAATCAGTTCACCTGAGCAATATTTAACATGGTGTTAAATAGGAATTATTTCAATATGACATTATTTTTGCCAAGGCAGGAACATATCCAGGAATTTTTGGGGGACGCCTTTTTTGGCTTTTTTGCAGACATTTGTACGTCAAATGCAAGGAATTGGATTGGAAAATTTGGGCGCCCATACCTGTTTTGGCTTTTCATAGGTATCAAATGGGCCTGGATATGTCTATGCGAGGTGACTTTTCTGAATTCTGTGGGCTCCTGAAACAGTGTACAGCCACAGTGAAGTTTCACCATGAAATTATGTACCTGTTACATTGGAAACTAGACCCAGATTAACATAAAATGATAGATTTCGAGACAAAACATGCCTGCAGTATTTATACCTGTAACTGGCCAGACTGTCTAAAGTCATTATTCAATTATTTATAATTTGTCAAAGAAGCAAAACAGCCATGACAACACAAGGGAGCAAACTCTATTACTTTTTTTATGACAATAACGAGAGTTACTTCCCTTAGTTCATTTTAATTTTCCTATCCACATTCTCATTACAGGGAACAGATCAAAATGGAAGATTCCCACCCCTGAATGCCTTGTACTGGAACAGAAATATCATTGTGGATGAGTTAACTTCAGGAATCTGCCGAAAGAAATGCTGATAACTTTTTACAAATTTCAATACCAACCTTTTCAGTTCTTGTGGCAACATATCGATGCCACAGTACTTAACCTCGGTTGACATAAAAATGTATCTTTTCTAAAAATGTTTTTCAAAAAGTTAGAAGAAATGGGGTATTAACTGTGGAGTGATTTAATTCATGTGCATCTTTGGTAGGATAATTCAGCCTATACGGTGAATTGTAATTATTTTTCATTATTATTATTATAACTTGCCTCATTTTCATTTTTCTTGAATGGAGAAAAAAATCATTATTTCATAATTTGTGATGTTTCGCCGAAAAAGATTGTTTTAATTTCAGTTCGTGCAAGATCATCCATACATCAACGAGTTCTATACTTGTCACCACTGCGAACGGATACCCTTTTAATGGGAAGGCAAGACATGGCCTGAACAAATGTCCCTGGAGCATTTATCTCTCCCTATCGCAATAAAAGGTTGTCGCATGATCTAATATCGTCTCTAGCAGCAAAGCCAGTTCTTGTACAACCTGAAATGTTTCATGTAGCACATATGGAAAAAGAACTGATGTTGATAACAAATGTTACTCTTTCCACCAGTTGACAACTGAATAATTTACAATATTGTATTCAAGTGTAAGTCTTCCACCATTTTTTATAATGTGATTAGTATTAATATGTACCGGATTTGAATGTTTCGCGAACTCCTATAGCTATTTCCATTTTTTATGTGATTATTATTGATATGTACCAGATTTGAATGTTTTGCGAACTTCTTTAGCTATTTCTCATCCGTTTACTGATTTGTGAACTCAGCAAATGTCAAGATCATATCAGCAACTGCAATATTCAGATACACGTGCAGCGCTTGTACACTTGGCCATAGTAAGCGACTTGTGAAGCTATATATTCAATGTTATATTGTACCCCTCGATGTTGTCTATTCCCGTGACTATGTGCATGTATAGAAATCTCATATTCAATGAATGCTTTTTTTTTAATACTGGTAACCAATAAACAAACGTTTATGTTAATTATATCACCGTCTTCAGTTTTCCATTTATTACGACCAGGCTTCGAATTAACTAAGGCCACTTCTTTGGATGCCCTACCTACTGGTCTTGACACCTGCTCCTAATTTCCAAGTAATTTCATTCCAGCCAGGTTTTGGTGCCCTTCGTCCGTTTGGCGATATGAGCTACTGAGAGATGTGGTGCAGGCCTATATATAGATCCATTCTCTATGATACACGGACGTCACTGGAGGATTTTCCTCCCTTTAAAAAGCCTAATTTTAACACAGAAGTAAATCGAAAAATTCAGCTCTGATTTTAACACATAATTTTAACAGATGTACCACATTTTACTTCGCCAAGTTGTAAAAATTTATCTCGAGTATGAGAACAGATTTTTAGGAAAAACTTGTTACGCTCCATTAAGGCCTAAGTTAAAAATCCCCCAGTTGCACGGCTGGCGATCACGGCAGTGTAATTGAAAGAACAGCTGATCCTTTGTTCAGAGCCTGTTACTTCCGTTGTGTCTAAAAGAATATAAGTACCACAACTGCAAGTTTTAGTGTTGACTTTGTCTAATTGAAGTTAAGTATATACAACAACACTGGTACGCCTGAGAACCTTTTAAGGCTAATATTTTCTATTGCTTTCATTCGGATACCATGTGGAGAGAGAATTATTCAAAACGAACTGCTGAAGCAACATTCTGTTTTTCCTTCTGTAAAAGTAAGCGTTGAATTTACACTTCAAATTAATACATGTTTGCCAAATATTTCGATTACTTTTCGAGTCTGCATAATACCTCTGTTGACCAAGCGTTAAAAAGAATTATCTGGAGATTACTTTCCCTGTTCATCTAGACAGAGCATATGAAAAGTAGTTCGCTCATGTGCAAAACTGACCCGTACGTACATGGGTTTTCCCCTATACGTCATAGTAAAGGTCAACTTCCGCTATTGGAGCAGGCGTGGTAAATGAGCCTCTAAAATAGAGCATGCTCTTTGGAGAGGATGACATTTCGCACGAAGTTTTTATAGCGTTACGTGTTCATGGTATTCCCCATCCTCCCCACAGCGCATGCTCCATTTCGCAGGCTCATTTACCATCCCTGCCACCAATAGCGGAAGTTGACCGTTACTATGTTCCTATGACATATGAGGAAAACCAATGAACGCACAGTTCAGTTTGAATCCGGCCGAACAACTCCTTCAGTGTTGCACATGAACGAACTACTTTTCATATGCTCTGTCCAGATAAACCGGGAAAACGCAGAAAATGTCTCAGTAAACATCTATTTTACTATATATATGCCGCTTCCGACGATGTGCGCGAAGGCCCCGAATCCAGCCCAAAAATCTGACTGGTGGCTGGGATGTTGTTAGACCCCCAGCGAGGTGGTTCGATATTCCCCTCATTTACCATGTTTAGCTAGATTGCTCCTGTCCAAGAGATTTGTCTTTGCTTCCAGTACCCAATGATGACACATGCAAAAACTAAATACTACAAAACGAAACAAAGGATCCTCCGGACATTCACTTTCAGACTTTTTTCATTTCACTTGAACTATAACAACCGTCATTAAGTACAGTTTTTTCGACCAAATTCTCCAAATAAAGTTACAAATCAATGCTTTCTTCTTAGAAACAGTGAACAAAAATATCCTCTTCTCATTAGCTTACAATTATCGGACAATGGTGGGGGCCAAGATCCTTCAGGATCTCTCGTTTATTTTTTATTTCTTTCTCACCTGCCTTGTTGGTGTTTCTTTTGGTAAGAAAATGAGCCTGAACTGACTCTGGTTTGCACCAGTGACTGTTGTGGCGCGCTACGAATGCGTGTTGTGTTATTTTACACGCGAAAGTCTTACCTTGTGTGATTACCGGGGCCTTGCCAGAACTGGACTTGATGTTTCTTCTGTGCGCCATTGGATGTCATGGTTATTAGATACTGTCCTGAATCGAGACTTCTTACTTGACTGTTTCGTGTGTGGACATACCGAAGATGTTTATCTAGTCGTCCTTTCCAAGACTGTGATAATAATTCTGTTACTTTTTGATCTGTAATTGGACATCGTTGAAGGTCTTTCAATGACAGGTATCTTTGCTGTAATCAAGGCGATATGTCCGTGATATTGTCGCGCTGTTTGCAATTTTATGGTTGTAATCTCATTTTCATTCTATTTGTGTATAAATTTCTAGTCGTATATAAATGTATAATAGTAATACAGGAACACAAGATCTGCAGCATTATCACGATATAAATGTATACCGGTAGGCCCCTAGTTGATACTTATTTTCCGTTGAAGAACTTACGTTGTTCTATTCCTCAGTGATGCCAAGTGGACTAGTGGTATGACTGCCCAAGCCAATATTCATGAACGTCAAATTATGCATCATGTTCTCCATTTCGCGAGAATAGCTCAGCTTATTGTTTTCTGCTGAAATGAAACACCCACAGTTTTGTCTTTCAAATCACAATGATTCAGATTTTATCAATACCATCTTTCGAGTTCTGTCTACCTGCATAGGAATGGAGCGTTTGCGACTACGAAATCAGAATGAGATGACCTCACATGTAGCAGTATGCAGGTGAGAATGGAAATACAAACGCCATGGGATTTCTGCTGATTTATCCAATATATTTAGTCAATCTCTAGCAAGACCGTGAACAAAACTAAACTCATTAAAATGAATTGTATATATACCATTTTAGGACCAAACTGGATCGACTATCACTATCTTAATATCAGTGGATTCTCGAATGAACTGAACCATTCCTATGCCCTTCCGAAAATAAAAAATAAAAAATAAAAAAGGACCGCCCGTCCGACCTTTTGAAAATTCAGTGATGGGAAACAAGGCATTTTTTTATGGGGCCTAAGCCTGAGTGATCAAAAGTGAAAACTCGTCCTATTGTATTGCGATCTATTCTAGTTGTTTTATCGCAGTAAACAAGGAATTATTTATATTCTACTACACTGTAAACAGCACAATGTGGAGAGTTTTCGTGAGAAGGGAGATATTCTCGTGTATTTAAAACTGGATTAACAACCCTATACCTGACAAAAAAAGGCTTTGGCCCGCCAATTAAACGAAGCAAGCAACACCCGAAATCGACACGGATGGCCGAGTTATCTATTGGAATTAGATGCCATCCGAGCTTCCTTCTTTACATGTAATAATGTAATAATAGCCTGGTAGTAGAAGATGAAATATAGGTGCTACCCAGAAATAAATGGTATAAAGCTGCTTTTGGTGTCAAACGAAGCAGAATTCGGAGTAGAATACCATATCCAAAATCCGCAGAAATCCTCTTTGCGGAATTTTTTTTATGAGTGTTTCAATATTTTGTACATTTTTGCATGTTTTTGTATGGAAAAGGTAAAAAACTAAGGATTTTATGTGACTTTTGGCGGTTCATTCACCTTCAAAGTAGAAAATGCAAAGTCTTAAGTTGCTGAAAATTGTTACTCTACTGAGAACTAAAATAGTTATTACCGCATTACTTCGGGTATAAGCCCGACCCCCAAAGGAAGATTCCACTCAAAAATAGGGGTGGGCTTATGTCCGGGAAAGGGCCAGAACATGTTTGAAAAAATAATTCTGGAACTGTGGGTTGGCCCTGCACAATTCTCAAGCAAGTTTACCTCCAATTAACTACTGAAACACAATTTCTTCATTAATGTCAACATTATCTTCATCGTCAAGGGTAACCTCCTCGGTATTTTGACAACTTTCTCCTCTGTAGACTCCACAGGCTGTTACACATTTGAGTCTATGTTTACGAAAAGAGCAACTGTTATTGCCACATAGATTTCTGGCAGAAAGTCTGCATTTACATCTTACAAACGACAGTAAGCTCTCTGGTGCTGCATCCAAGTCTGTCAGGACTGGTGTTAGTATTATATCAGCAAGTTTCCAACCCCATTGCATCGGATCCAGGTCATTGTTTGTGAGCTTGAACCAACGTATCACTTGCAAGTGAACCTGCAAACTGTGAAAATATGCTGCTCTTTCTGTAGGTGGAAGCTTCTGTGGATCAATTGATGTTTTGCTTGTCGACACCATCTCCATGTATATAGCGTACCGTAGACTGTTCAAAGAATCATCTGCTCTGCCTCCATATAAGACAACATATACCCGGATACCAGCTTTGCCAATCTGTTCCACTGTCGCATCAGGATCGGTCATCAAGAAGGATATCTGCTGCAATTCTTCTGATTGTTTTATCTTCTTCAAAAGACTGGTTTTGCCATGCCCATATATGTGGCAGAGGTGTTGTCGCAACCACTCCACGCATGGATGAACAGGAGATGGGATGTTACTACTTTGCCAGCTTTGTTAACAAGGTCTTGAAATTTCCATATTCTGGTTCCAGTGGTACATCAAGAGGACAAGTACATCCGTGTCATCTGCTACTACACTCACTTCTCTTCCTTGTCTTGTAAGTTGAACGGTACATTCCACTATTAATGTGTCAACATCTCCAGTACTGTTGTGCACGATCTGACCATCAGCTTCCAAGCATCGACTCAGCAACGTGATGAACTGACTTTTGTTCGTCTCATTCGAGAGAAAGGTCTACTGGTCACTGTGAGCCTTCGTATATTCAATAAGCTGAATATCAGCACAAGTTTTTCCAACTCTTCGCTGGTGCTCGTGATCTTTAATTGACGGACCCTGTTCGTAGCCATCAATCACGATGCAACAGTCGCCATGCCTTGCACGCACATAGTTGACATATTGCATCGTTATGTCTTTGTATGTCACCTTCTTCTGCCATTTCACTCTATGTGGAAAGTTCAAGACCTTGTTAACAAAGCTGGCAAAGTAGTAACATCCCATCTCCAGTTCATCCATGCGTGGAGTGGTTGCGAGACCACCTCTGCCACATATGGGCATGACGAAACCAGTCTTTTGAAGAAGATAAAACAATCAGAAGAATTGCAGCAGATATCCTTCCTGATGACCGATCCTGAAGCGACAGTGGAACAGAAAGAGCAGCATATTTTCACAGTTTGCGGGTTCACTTGCAAGTCATACTTTGGTTTAAGCTCACAAACAATGACCTGGATCCGATGCAATGGGGTTGGAAACTTGCTGATACCATACTAACACCAGTCCTGACAGACTTGGATGCAGCACCAGAGAGCTTACTGTCATTTGTAAATGCAAACTTTCTGCCAGAAATCCATGTGGCAATAACAGTTGCTCTTGTCGTAAACATGGACTGAAATGTGTAACAGCCTGTGAAGTCTGCAGAGGAGAAAGTGGTCAAAATACCGAGGAGGTTACCCTTGACGACGAAGATAATGTTGACACTAATGAAGAAATTGTGTTTCAATAGTTAATTAGAGGTAAACTTGCATGAGAATTGTGGAGGGCCAATCCACAGTTCCAGAATTATTTTTTCAAACATGTTCTGGCTCTTTCCCAGGCATAAGCCCGCCCCTATTTTTAAGTGGAATCTTCCATGGGGGGGGGGGGGGGGGGTGTTGTCGGCCTTATATCCGAAGTAATGCGGTAATAACTATTTTAGTTCTCAGTAAAGTAACAATTTTCAGCAACTTAGACTTTGCATTTTCTTCTTTGAAGGTGAATGAACCCCCAAAAGTCACATAAAATCCTTACTTTTTTACCTTTTCCATACAAAAACATGCAAAAATGTACAAAATATTGAAACACTCATAAAAGAAATTCCCCAAAGAAGATTTTTGCGGATTTTGGATATGTTGTTCTATGGCACATTCTGCTCATATGGTGTAAGAATCATCTTTATACCATTTTTTCCCCGGTAAAAATGCCCAACAACCAGACTATAAGTTATATTTGGTAAAACACGTGGGGTGTGGTAGAATAATCATTTTGTCATTTCACTACAGTGAAATATCACTAGAACGTGGTACTGCCTCCCTTTTTCCCAAGACGCCGTTCCGCGAAGATTTTCTGTGAGCTGTGCATTTTTTAGGTGGAAACAAGACACATTGATACGGTATTCTTAATGTACCTGAATCCTGATGACGTATTATACCGCTTTCAATCACGTGATAAATTGTGCATTCGTTCATCTGCATGACAGGTGACCACTTATCCAGAAATCTACAGTAACATCGCTTATGTAACACATCGAAACTAATTAAATTGTCAATGCGCAGTACACGGCGTGAAGTCCTGTATGTAACCAGATACACCAAATTGAAGCTTGCTCTTCTGACTGTGTCAGTCTATTCCTCGCGCTGCCAATTAATTTGATGTCACGTTTACACGAGGGAGGTGTATGACGATCTCCACCTGTCATTTAATTGACATCAAGGGATGGAAGTGAGATTTTATTATCATGGATGTAGGGAGCCTAAGTCATCTGGTTTCAGAACAATTGGTTATGTTTATATAAATCTACAAAACTGCTCCCGAAATAACTCAAACAATATGGAAATTTTAGACGTGTGTTTTCGATATACGGCGCGAAGTCTTCGTCACGCACACTCGATGTTTGATACAATGTGATCACTACTTTACACACTTCATTCATAAATCCTTTTTCGGGTGGGAGTGAACTCATCTGACTGGCCGTAGCCATGGTTATTTTGGCGGCATGTACGTTTTGAGAAGATAAATAGTTCCCTGACAAAATGATTACTTGGGCAATGCAAGAAAGAAATCAATCTACCCCCAGAACTCACTAGCTGCGAAAGTTACCTCTGGACTAGTGGATTTCTGGGAGCGGAAACGGAAACGTCGCACCTGTTTGTTTACTTTCTTATTTGTTCTACTTTTTATGTATTTTGTACTCCCAAATTGAATGCTCAGTACAATAAATAATAATAATAATAATAATCTGTATTTAATCTCGATGACCTAAATAGGACAACAGCCTCTTTTCATCAGGGTCAAGAGTTATAACGAGTTGAATAACAAATAAATACTACAAATAATAAAAGCATATAAGAGAGGATCATACAATAATCAAATCAATTGTGTCGCGTTTAAAACAATATAAGCACAATGATAGAGGTTAATATAAGATAATGTGATATGTCAGTTAAATTCCTGTAAATATGTAATAAATTAAGATAAATGTTCAGTCTTTCTAAAATCATCAAATATGTAAATATGCGTCGGAGCAGCTATTCTAAAACCGTGCTTTAAAAGCTCCGTACGAGCGAATGGTACAGTTAAAAGTTTATTTGAGTTGGATCCTAAATTTCTACCTGACGAATGTACATTAACAAGAGATTTCAGATAAGATGGAGCTTGACCATTTAAAATGTTATCAACTAAAACAACAAGATTAAAACGGTATCTATAAGACAGAGGATACCAATTTAAGAGATATAACATTTCACGAGAGCTTAACGAACTATCACAGCCGAGTACCAGACGCATTGACCGCTTAAGGAGGCTCTCGAGTCTGGCCATATCGGTTTGACAGCAGTTACTCCAAACCATATCGGTTTAACAGCAGTTACCCCAAATGAGAATCTTATCTCATCATGTGCACAATTAATTTTCGGCGAAACCAATCTCGCATTCGTCTATTTCCGTATTGGTGGAAAATAGCGCAGTTGCGGAGTTCTGGTGATAGATTGTTATTATCCAACTAAACATAGAAATAGTTTTGTATAATTTGAATGAATTATGTTCGTTTGGTTAAAATTAACTTAATTTCACAATGAAATGCGATCGGATCGCTCGAGTACCAAAGGCACTATTTTGTAGCCGACTCACTACTTGATCGCCATACGCTCCCCACGGGTGGCTTTTTGTGCGTTCTATGTGAGAGGCTAAGTTCCGCCAATACGGAAATAGCCGAACGTGAGATTGGATAGAAAGTATATAAAGAACAAAATAAATAATAAACAGGATATTGCATGGATACGCTTGAATATCACAAATATTTTCGCGTGAAAGAAGGAGGATAACTCACTCGACGCGAAAGACTATACAATATCCTCGAGTCATCTTTTTTTTCTTTTTTTGTTATTGGAGATTCGGGTCCATATCTTTTAGGTCTATTCCACTACGTTCAATAGCTATAGTAAAATGACATTAGAGATGGGATAGACCCCCCCCCCCCACACACACACACCTCAACCCGAGTAAAACGCGAATTTTTATGATGTAACGCTGTCAGACAGCATAACACAATCGGACCAATGTTATAGATAGTACACAACGTGAAAATATTCCCGCATTCTATTTAGTCCTACCTATCCTGGGCATCAACTGTTCAGGCTCTTCGCCCATCCCCTCCACCTCATTTCTGATTCATTGAGCTAGGAAACTGAAACATACCACACTGGAGTACGCTTGGGTCAAGCTCTACCAGGAAATGTAAAAAAAAAATAATTAAGACGGCCGCTTTGATGGCGTCACAGTATCGCTATTTTCAAAAAGGCCATTTTTTGTATATTTCGATCATTTTTTATGAAATTTCTTCCTAAAAACTGCATGCTAATTTAGTAAATACTATTAATAATTAAATTAAATAGCTTTTGTCCAATTTTTCTTGCGGAAAAGCAGAAATTTTGAAGAAAATTGACGAAAATATATCATCCTTCTGGTACCCCACATGGTCGCCATTTTAAATTTACCCTGATCCTCTGTCTCGGGGTTTTGCAATTTTGCTCATAATGACTCCAATATGGTTTAAACAATATTTTATTCCAACAATGTAATGGAATGGGATCGGTGAACAGGCAAAGCCTATATTAACACCTCTCCCCACATAAAGTTACATTGAATAAAGTTAATAAATATATACATAATATACTTCACAGAGAGTGATAGAATTGAACTGTGGATAAACAGTAAGAAAAGAGGAAATAAATAAAGTAAAATAGGAAAAACAATGCAGATGGCGACTGGCAACTTTAACAAGAATAATGCGAAGCGCGGTACATAGACTATATAATTAAACAACGAATCTATTTGAATTGAAAATGTAGTCATGTACTCTGTTGAAAATATCAACGTTTTCTTCGTAATTCAGATTATCGCTGCTGCCAAATAATAAGGTATTGATATCCATGGTATAATTTAAATCACCGTTTAAAAGATTCAGTCTGATATTAACATATAATGGACAGGAAAAGAAATAATGAGTTGGGTCTTCACAAGGATAACCACACAAGCAGGCAGCATTTTCAGAAATATAACGTTCATACATGTGGGCATTAAGTTTGCTGCAACCCAGTCTCATTTGAGTGTGTATAATCTGTACCTCTCGTCTCGATCCCATGAAATAGTATTTAGGGACCGCGTTATCTTGAACAGAAAGTTTTTACAGAATGATTGGAAAGAAATAGATTGCTGTATATTGGGTTCTAATTCGTTCCACATTCGTGTGACAGAAGGTAAAAATGAATTTGTGTACAAAGCAGTTCTTCCAAAAGGTACTATAAAGCTATTTGCATTCCTGAGTGGATAATGTGTATGACTGGAGTGTAATGACTCCAATATGATAAACTACAAAGTCACGGAGTGTCCGCTCTCTATTGTATGTCGTTCCGGAGATTGGTTGGGGGGGGGGATAATACCTACCGATTTGCTTTGTAGTCTGGGTTGTGTCCCGAATAACATACTTTTTCGTGAAGAGAGTTTGTTGTTTCTTAACACATACTAAATGTTATATGTTAATTATAGTTATTTGTTCCATCAGTAGTTCGGTAGCACCCGCATACAGCATGATATTTCAGTGTATTTATGTATCCGTTATATCATTGATGTAAAATGAGAACAAGAGGTCGATCTTTCTGGTAGATCATAGTCAATTGTGGTTTAAGTCGATATTATTTGGTCAATTTGCACAGACTGTTTTCGGCTCGAAATTTATTACCTGAACCACCGCATTCCAATTCTCAAATTCCATAATAATCCGACAACCTTGAGCTGGGGGTCCCACACTTGGTTTTTAGTGATTACCAGCGACGTTAAATCCTATTCACTCACTCACTCACCCTTCTACGAGCAATGTTACAGGTACAGATTGCTACAGACGAGTCGCAGTTCTACTAGTTCTTGTTCTGGACGACTCTGTGTGTATAATGAAACGAAACGAGGCAAGGAAATAGCCACATGATCTATCATGCAAAGAACTATTAGTGCTATTGCACTTTAGCTGCTCTATATAAACTGAATAACTTATACATGTATATAGTCGAACTCATATATAGACTTTCTCAAATTTTTAATTCTTTCATCTTTTATTAATTGTTTTAAACTACACAGCCAGAAAAATAGTGTTGATCAACACCAAAAAAGAAGATGTTAGTCTCAATATCAATAAACGGTGTTGAATTCTTACCGACGCCATATATCTGCAACACCCTTTATTGGTGCTGGCCAACACAGTTAATTGATACTGAATTGGCCTCAACACCATTTATTATGTTCATATTATGTTCATTAGTGTTCATATTGATCAACACCCTCTCCCAACATGGATTTATGGTGTTGACCAGCCAGCAACACCGAAAAATGGTGTTGGGCCAACACCATTTTTCTAACTATACATATAGTGCTTGTAAAATCTAATATTTAACAAACAAATATATATAATAAAGCTGTGTGTTGATTGGCAGGAATATCCATAAGGGAAGTGGACCGAACTACATTTTCAATAAAAAAAACTCACCCAGTGCATAAGCCACTGTTTGAGGATGAATAATCCTAGTAATTTATTTATTTATTGATTAATCACATTATTTATTTTAGAGTGGAGTTAAACCGCGTCACTCTGGGATATTTAATATCTGTAAACATACAGAAATCGCGGTTTAGAACTTTTCAAGCGATCATCAAATATGGTACGGAAAATATTCCAACAGATGTTTACTCCGAAAACATTCACATTTAACTGTAAATCGAACTAATGGGGGTGTTGGACAATCGATCACTATCAGATAGGATACAGATCAGCTCTTCGGCACATCAAACTCGACGCATGTCTGATGATCCATATTTGGTGTAAATTATCGTTCGTTTGGGGTTTTTCTTTTTGCGGCAGACAGGAACACACCTGCTGCATTATGAACACACATTATGGATCACGCACGAAGCAGTGTAGTCCGTTACTGAATCAAGGCTATGTGGATTTCGCGGCCAGTTTCATTATCATTGGGTGCGGTGTACTGACATGATGATATCATCCATTAGAGAATATATAATGGTAAATTAACCATGAGAACATTCGAAGCGTAGTCAGACATCAGTCATCTACAAGACTACAGACTGGTTACTTGGATGCTTTTGAAGACATTTTGGAAAATTTCATTGCATTCTGGTGAACACTGACATATGGAACCATATCTGTTTCTGTAGAGGAGCGTTAGTATCCAGTATTTCCAAAGAAAACATGGCTTGCCAGAACCAGAAGAAACCCGAATGTGGTCGAAGATGTTGCTGCAGGAACTACCACTCTATGAAGAATTGTTAATACTATACCAGTTATATGCATAATTATTTAGCGCAAGACGGTGATGACAGTGAATGAGAAAACTGTTCTACTCTCTTCAACTAAATTCAACGCTGATATGATCAGACCAATGTTGCAGTATCTACAGTCGAACATTGGATGATAGAGAGCAGCTGGACCAAATGATTCATCAACTAATCCCGACCGATGTATTCGTTCACGCACTTCATCCTGTATTGGGGTGGTGAACAATCCGTTGTGAGATTGTGCAACTCTTGCCTTACCATGTAATGTATGGTAACGTACTTTTAGCCAATCCTGCTACTTAGTTGCGTAGAAAACACCATGAATATAACATGTATATTGCTGAATAGTACCGCGGACTATGAACTGCCTCATGGATGGGTGGAGTTTGTAGTACTTTTCTACGTGAGCGGTGGTTTGCTAGCTGTGGCGGGAAACTTTCTGGTCCTGTTGACGGTGATCCGAAGGCCGCTACTACACCGGGTGGCATACTATCTCGTGGTTGCCTTAGCATTCGAAGATCTGCTTCAGGGTGTCATCATCGGTACATTTAGACCACTGGCTAATATTAATGGGTGCTGGCCGCTCGGAGGTGCGACGTGTGTCCTCTATAGTTACCTCGCCACATGTATATCTGGTGTAGAATTCCTTCTCCTGGTCACCATCACTGCTGATCGTTACATCGCCTGCTGCATGCCACTGAAATATGCTCTCTTTGTGAGTCGCAGGCGCTGTAAATTTGTCATTGCGACCTGCTGGCTATACCCGGCATTCCTTGCCATCTTACCCTTGATTGGTTTTAGCTCATAACATTACGTTGAACATCTTCTCACATGTGCGATTGAATATTCAAGGCGCCCCCAATCGGTCTGGGCCTTCGGCGTCATGTGTGGCACCACCTTCGTGCCATGAACTGTCGTGATTGTGGTTTGTCAGATCAGAATATACAGGCAAGTGAAGAAGGTCACAAGTCAACCGTTGCCTCAAGTTGCACGCTCATGGACCTCATCTGCCATTGTCATGGTATCATCCAGACCGACCAAAGCCACGCTCACCGTTTCCCTCGTGACCGGGATATACTTTCTGTGTTGGGTACCATTTGTGGGAGTGCGCTTCAGTAAACTTTTTGCAGAGTGGCAACAGAATGATGTTGGGATGTCTAATTTTTTTTTATATAGCAACGGTTTGCATAATGACGGTGTCCAAATTCGTCAATCCTATCGTGTATGCAGTATATAACAGAGAATTTAGACGAGAGTGTATCAAATTATTTCGTCAGTAAATAATCAAGTTCAGCACCCAGTAACCAGCAATGATCCGTTACAATGCTTCCGTGTCGTAGCGACAGGACTGAAATGAAACATATACACTGCAGATATTTCCGCTGCCGTTTTGAAAATTATCGCCTGCCATGGAACTTCTTCTTTGACGATTATGGGGAATACCATTTACCAGTGGGACAAAGGAAACGCTTCCACATGATATCACACGTGTATGACGTGTAATCGTGTGCCGACAGCAGACAATGTTTGAAATCTTTATTCGAAATATGAGGAAGATGTGGTTGTGTATGAATCGATACCCCTTTTAGGTGTGCGATAACGTATGTACGTTTTTACTGGCCGTCGCTGGCATTTATTTCTCTTGTAAAATGCATGTAACCTCCAACAATATTGCTGTGCATGATGGTGATGTAGGAGAGGTTCGAAGTCATGGACAGATCCTACATTTCTACAATCCCTTACTTAGGTCGATATTAAATGATCTTTGGGACCGAGTCAGACAATATATGAATGTTTGATAACAGTTTTCTGAAAAGACAGTCGGTGAAATGAAAATATACATATCTATCTGATATTTCTGTCTAATAGCCACTATTAGCTTAGTTGTTGCAATGGTACTATACTGATTTCGATATCTACGACTTCTATGTAGTATAATTTTGGTTGTGGATTGTTCTAGTTGAGCTAGCGTACCTGAGATACAACACATATCACGAATCGTTAGATTCTTGGTATGTGCTTTAGAATAGGTTAACCAGAAGACTAAACTTTGAAGTCATGTGGCTCTGTCAGTATGTCGGCACCTCTTCCCACTTCCCTTATATGCTTTGTAATTATGCGTTGTGAATTGAATATATAATTTGTGTTCGTCTATTCGGGTGGCTTCTCGTGTGACGCTTATCAAATAAAATTGACAAATCTCGAAAGGAAGATGAGAAGAATATCGATAATACGTAGATAACATTGTAAATTTACTGTACGTATTACAAAATCAACTTCATGCAACAAAATATTGATCATCAATACCGAGACTGGTGATCTGCACTGGGGTTCTGCGACATGATTATGCAGTATTCAGAAATGTATGACGTATGCATGCGATTCTTGTTTGTCCTGAGTTGTTTTAAATGTATCCCGTGGTGTTTGCTAACACCTTGTATATAATAGTTGTGCCAGGGTGTGATATTACAGTTTTAGAAGAGTTCCCAGAATCTGCTTTGAAATATCGCATATTAAATAGATAAATAATAGATAAATTCTAAGGCTGTTTTCACATATATCCTACTATCTGCGCGAATTTAATGGAGAATAATACTTCTAATTTAATACTTCAATTCCATTTTCTATTACCAATACAAAACTGGATTGAAAAATCCCTTAAATAACTCAAAGCAGGGGAAACCTAATTATGAAACGAGATGTCAGTATACTAGTGTAGTCATGTGACCTATTGTTTTGAAGTGAAATATAGATACCCTGGTGGTGTGGAAAATAACGTCGTACCTGTACTGACCAGAAGTCATATGACGTCATAGGCCGTATCTCGGCCACGCTTTTATTGTAGATGTTCATATGTGCATAAACTATGATGAAAGTAACGCCGAAAATGGAAGTCATTGTGATATAATATTCTATATTTAGGCTGTGATTATGCCATCGTCAGGAATACATGTATTCATGACGATGGTATGTATTCCTGGCGGTGGCATAATCACAGCCGAAGTATAGAATGTTATATCACAATGATTTTCATCTTCAGAGATACTTTCGTCCTAGTTTATGTAAAACTAGTCTGTGAGAATAATGGATTCATGAGGGCATCTTGACTGGAATGGCCACACGACCCGTTGTGCTGGCCTAAGTGGAATTAAATGCAAATTTCAAATGATGTAATAGCTCTGTCAATACATCCGTTGGAAACAGATAAATTGTGTCACCGTCAGATGTGACAAACGGCTCATAGTCAGATCGGAGAAAATACTCCAAGAGAGCATATTCCTATTGCGAACAAAGTTTGTAAGGCATGATGCCGACCAAGCGCTTATTCTCATTTCATTAACATATCGATCACAATAACTACCTTTATTAAATAACTATCTATGATATGAACACAATACAGGGAAATCGGCCTGATTCATACGGCCACCAAATCGGGCCAATATGAGAAGGCGGGCCAATACGGGAAAACAGGGCCAATATGGGAAAACAGGGCCAATATGGCCCGGGCCAATACGGCTTTCAACATGGCGGTGTTGACGATGAATGATCCTCGATTCGTGATCTTCTCCGAATTGTGTCACTGTATTCTCATACTTTGAATGGATATTCAGTACCTTCTGTGATAATTTTCGATAGATCTATACGTATCGGTACACAAACCTTGAAATCAAGTGTGGGGAGTCAAACTGAAATAGACTATAGTGACGCGAGCGTGACATCGACTTGTCAAGCACAAGCAGACGACGAAAACAGTGATCCAACAATTACAACTGTGCACTGATGAACAAAGCTATGACTACAGTGATATTTTATTACAGAAGATAATACCATATTTGCAACTAGAAGAGCTAATCACGTGTGGATGGTAACGATAGTAATTAGATGCGAACGAAACACGTGGACGATGATGTTGAAACCTAGGGCCTCAATAGATCTTCGATTCTCAAATCGGGACTGGATTTGGATAAATTTACCATATTTCAAGGTTGTATTTTGCTTCGCCATTCTCATCAAATAAAATTAGTATATTACTTCCATAATATATATTGTATGGTTAAAATTTCATCTGTTTCTATCTGTTCGACTCCCGTTTTCTACGCTGAAGAACCCCGCCTAGGTTGAAGATGATCGGCCTATTCGCCATCCCGATTATCGCCGTCGAGTATATAGCGTTACTGTAAAGGGGATCGACTTTCCGACTATAGTGGTACACCGAAACCACATTAATCGTGAGAAATAAGGAAAGAAATAAGAAATATGTATCCTGATTTGGAGGGAGTCGCTGTACTAAAATATTCCTTGATACATGTAATATAATCGATGAAAAAGAAAGGTTGTTAGTGGGTTATTTAATAAAAATGTCATTAACCAAGTGTTTTCATATATAGGTCCTCGGTCAGCCGTATTGGCCCTCGGCCTGCGGCCTCGTGCCAATACGACAGACATCGGACCTATAACCAGGCCAATATGAAAACACTTGGTTAATAACATAATAATATAAGTCTAAATGACTGTTCATGACGTGAACATCGGTGTCGTTGGTCACCATCAAAATTCCACCAGATACAGACTAGGAGATAATATAGCAGGGTAGGGTGAAAATGCCGGTGTATTGACAAGAAGTCACATGATCCGGCATATAAAATTTCAGATTTGATGTACATATTCGGTGGATACGTCGAGAGAATTGTGATTGTTGATAGCAACAAGAAAATATTAGTTTTAAAAGTTATACATAGAATTTATCCTTCCTAGTTCCATTCCTTTCGTCCCTTACAGATGAATTGTGTCACCGTCAGATGTGACAAACGGTGCATAGTCATATCGGAGGAAATGCACCAAGAGTACATATTCTTATTCAGAACAAATGTCTGTAAACCATGATGCCGACCACACGCTTATTCTCATTTCATTAACATATAGATCACAATAACTACCTATAATCGGTCTAAATGACTTTTCATGACGTGTACATCGGTGTAAGTGGTCACCATCAAAATTTCGCCATATACAGACAACAACTTGGAGATAACATACCAGAGTACGGTGACAAGATGTCACATTATCCGGCATATAAAATTTCAGATTTGTTGTACATATTCGTTGAATAAGTCGAGAGATTGCGATTGTTGATAAGAACAAGAAGATATTATTTTAAATAATTATGCCAAGAATTCTTCCTTTCTGGTTGCATTCCTTTTCGTCTGTCACTTATTTTCATGTCATCACGAGCACAACACGTGAGCACGATAATTCAACGTCCTATAGCATTCGTGACTACTCCGTCGATTCCGTTGAAGTCATCTGACCTCAGGCATTAATAATATAGGGATAAAACAGCTCTCAGTTGTAAATCGTGATCCGGCGAACGTACAGCACAGCACACATTGAAGGATGTGTGTCCGCGCACATAGTCCTCGGCTTTCGCCCAGTTATAAGGGATCAAATAAATTTAATATTCCCTTTGATCCTGCCCTCGAAATGTCACGTCTTCTTTGGAGGTTATTCTCCTGGCTTTTCATCAAGGACCGACATCCATCATTCTATTGAAGTAGACATGCGCTGTTCGAGGTTTGGGCGAGATACTGTGCTTGAAGGCGGATTCAACATGCCTGCTAATATGGATTGAAGCGAGTCAGCATATCCCACATACTACGAGTCTGTGCCGAGTGTGTCCGAAGAACGACTTCGAAATATGATACAAACGCTGGACGCCTGCCTACCGGATGCCATCCATGGCTTTACCACATCTATTCTATGTTGAAAAGTTGAAATACGCTGTTCGAAGTTTAAGCTAGCTAAACCGCTTCACTCTGGGATATTTAATATCTGTAAACATACAGACATCGCGGTTTAGAAGTTTTCAAGCGATCATCAAATACGGTACGGAAAGCATTCAAAGAGATGTGCAGTCTCAAACATTCACATTAAACTGTACATGGAACTAATGGACTGTTGAGCAATCGATAATTATCAGATAGGATACAGATCAGATCTCTCGCACCTCAATCTCAATGCACTTATGATGAGACATTGTTGGTGTAAATATGCGTTCGTGTGGGTTTTATTTGCTTCGAACACGAAGATACCTGGTGCATAATGAACATTTTTATGGATCACACATGAAATACTGTGTAATCTGCCACTGTATCAAAGCAATGTGGATTTGGCGGCCAGTTTCATTACCACTGGGTGCAGTGCACTGGCATGATTATATCATCCATTCGAGAATATGTTATGGTAAATTAACCATGAGAACATTCGAAGCGTAGTCAGACATCAGTCATCCACAAGACCACAGATTGGTTAATTTGATGCTTCTGAAGACATTTTGGAAAATGTCATTACATTCTGGTGAACACTGACATATAGAACCATATCTGTGTCTAAGGGCTTTCTGCTGACGAGCATTGGTATCCACTATTTTCCAAGCCAAACTTGGCTTGCCAGAACCAGAAGAAACCCGAATGGGGTCGATTGTGTTGCTGTAGAAACTACTACCCTATGAAGAATTACTAATACTATAACGGTTATGTGCATAATTATTATTCAGCGCGCGACGGTGATGACAGTGGATGAGAAAACTGTTCGACTCTCTTGAACTAAATTCAACGATATTGCAGTGTCTACAATCGGGCATTGGATAATAGAGACAGCTGGACCAAATGATTTAATCGACTAATCCCGACCGATATATTCGTTCACGCACTTCATCCTGTATTGGGGTGATGGACAATCCGTTGCGCGATTGTGCAACTCTTGTCATAACATATAATGTATGGTATCGTACTTTTAGCCAATCCGGCGAATCATAGGAAACACCATGAATATAACATGTATATTGCTGAATAGTACCGCGGACTATGAACTGCCTCATGGGTGGCTGGAGTTTGTAGTACTTTTCTACGTGAGCGGTGCTTTGCTATCTGTGGTGGGAAACTTTCTGGTCCTGTTGACGGTGGTCCGGAGGCCGCTACTACACCGGGTGCCTTACTATCTCGTGGCTGCCTTATCACTTGAGGATCTGCTTCAGGGTGTCATCATCGGTACATTTAGATCATTGGCTAGTATTGATGGATGCTGGCCGCTCGGAGGCTCAGCCTGTGTCCTCTATGGTTACCTCACCACATGTCTAGCTTGTGTGGAATTCCTTCTTCTGGTCGCCATCACTGTTGATCGTTACATCGCCTGCTGCATGCCACTGGAATATGCTCTCTGTGTGAGTCAAAGGCGCTGTAAATTTGTCATTGCGGTCTGCTGGATATATCCGGCGATCATTTCTATCTTACCCTTGATTGGTTTCAGCTCTTATCATTACGTTGCACATCTTCAAGTATGTGAGATTGAATTTTCAAGGCGCCCTCTATCGGTCGGGGCCATCGGTGTCATCTGTGGCACCACCTTTGTGCCATGCACTGTCGTGATTGTGGTTTGTCAGATCAGAATATACAATCAAGTAAGGAAGGTCACAGGCCAACCAATGCCTCAAGTGGCACGCTCAGAGACGTCATCTGCCATTGTCATGGTATCATCCCGGCCGACCAAAGCCACGCTCACCGTTTCCCTCGTGACCGGGATATACTTTCTGTGTTGGGTACCATTTTTGGGAGTGCGCTTCAGTAAACTTTTTGCAGAGTGGCAACAGAATGATGTTGGGATGTCTAATTTTGAGATAGCATCGGTTTGCATAATGACGGTGTCCAAATTCGTCAATCCTATCGTGTATGCAGTATATAACAGAGAGTTTAGACGAGAGTGTATCAAATTATTTCAGCATCCAGTAACCAGCGATGATCCGGTACAATGATTCCGAGTCGTAGCGGCAGGACTAAAATGAAACATGTACACTGCAGATATTTCCGCTGCCTTTTTGAAAATTATCGCTTACCATGTAACTTCTCCTGAGATTATGGCGAATACAATTTCCCAGTGGGACACAGGATCGCTTCCACATGATATCACACGTGTATGACGTGTACTCGAGTGCCGACAGCAGACAATGTTGAAATCTTGATTCGGAATATGAGGAAGATGTGATTGTGTATGAAGTGATTCCCCTTTTAGATGTGCGATAACTTATGTACTTTTTCACTGGCAGTCACTGGCATTTAATTCTCTTGTAAAATACATGTAACCTCTAACAAAATTGCTCTGCATAATGGTGGTATAGGAGAAGATCGAATTCATTGACAGATCCTACATTTCCACAATCCCATACTCAGGTCCATAAAAAATTGTCTTTGGGACCGAGTCAGACAATATATGAATGTTTGCTACACGTTTTGTGAAAAGACACTGTGTAAAATGGAAATATACATATTTTATCCGATATTTTTGTCTGATAGCCACTATAAGCGAAATTGATTGCAATGGTACTTTACTGATTTCGATAACTAGGATGTCTATGGTTGTGGAATGTTCTAGTTGAGGTATTATGCGTTGGGGATTGAATATATTATTTATTCTCGTCTATTCAGGTGGCTTCTCATGTGACGCATAGAAATAAAATGGACAAATCTCAAAAAAGGAAGATGAGAAGATTATCGATAATACATAGATAACATTGTAGATTTATAGTACATATTAAAAATCAACCTCATACAACAACCACAACAACATATTGCCCATTGATACTGAGACTGGTGATCTGCACTGAGGTTATGCTACGTGATTATGCAGTATTCAGAGATGTATGACGTGTGCATTTCATTCCTGTTTGCCATAGGTTGTGTTTTACATGTATTTCGTGAGGTTTTTGCAACTCCCTGCATGTAGTAGGCATGGTAGGGTTTGATATAACAGTTATAGAAGAGCTCCAAGTTTTTGATATGGTATATCGCATATTAAATAATAAATAAATAATGGATGATATCGTTAATTATTCTATGATTTGTTTATGGTGAAGGCTTTCTCGAAATATGTCCTACTATTTGCAAGAATACAATGGAGAATAATCTTTCAAACAATATTTCAAGTCCATTTCCTAGCACCAAAAAAAATGTATCGTCTAATCACTTAAATAACTCAATGCAGGGGAATTAATTATGAATCGAGATGTCAGTATACTAGTATAGTCATGTGAGTTATCTTTTTGAAGTGAAACCGAGATAGCATGATGATGGTGAAAATACCGTGGTACTGTCGAGAAGTCATATGACGGCATAGGCCGTATCTGGGTCACGTTTTTATTGTAGAAGTCATGTGGGTATACACTAGGATAAAAGTAACTCAGTAAATGGAAGTCATTGTGATATAATATTCAATATTTCGGCTGTGATTATGCCATCGGCAGGAATACATATATTCCTGACGATGGTATGTATATATTCCTGACGATGGTATGTATTCCTCCTGACGGTGGCATCAAGAATACATGTATTCCTGACGATGGCATAATGACAGCCGAAATATAGAATATTATATCACAATGATTTTCATTTTCAGAGTTGCTTTCATCCTAGTTTATGTAAAATAGTAGTCTGTGGGAATAATGGATTCATGAGGGCATCTTGACAGGAATGCCTACACGACCTCTTTTGATGGCCTAAGTTGAATTAAATGCAAATATCAAATGATGGAATAGCTCTGTCAATATATCCAATGGAAACAGATTAGTTGTGTCAGCGTCAGATGTGAGAAACGGCTCATATTCAGATCGGAGGAAATGCTCCAAGAGTGCATATTCCTATTCAGAACAAAAGTTTATAAGGCATGATGCCGACCAAGCGCTTATCCTCATTTCATTAACATATAGATCACAATATCTACCTATAATAGGTCTAAATCACTTTTTTCATGACGTGTACATTGGTGTAAGTGGTCACCATCCAGATTTCGCCATACACATACAACAACTTGGAGATTACATACCACGGTACGGTGACCAGACGTCACATGATCCGGCAAACCAAAATTTCAGATTTGTTGTACATATTCGTTGGATAAGTCGAGAGATTGCGATTGTTGATAACAACAAGAAGATATTATTTTTAAAAATTATACCTAGAATTCTTCCCCCATGGTTCCATTCCTTTTCGTCTGTCACTTATTATCATGTCATCATGAGCACAACACGTGAGCACGATAATTCAACGTCCTATAACATTCGTGATTACTCGGCCGATTCCGTTGAAGTCAATTGACCTCAGGCATTAATAATATAGGGATAAAACAGCTCTTAGTTGTAAATCGTGATCCGCCGAACGTGCAGCACAGCACACATTGAAGGATGTGTGTCGGCGCAAATAGTCCTCGGCTTTCGCCCAGTGATAAGGGATCAAAACAAATTTAATATTCCCTCTGATTCTGCCCTCGGAATGTCTCGTCTACTTTGGAGGTTATTCTCCTGGCTTTTCATCACGGACCGACATCCACCATCGTATGGAAGTTGACATGCGCTGCTCGAGGTTTTGGCGAAATACCGTTTGTGCAACTCTTGTCATACCATATAATGTACGGAATCCTACTTTTAGCCAATCCTGCTACTCATGGGTAACACTATGAATATAACATGTATATTGGTGAATAGTACCGCGGACTACAAACTGCCTCATGGGTGGCTAGAGTTTGTAGTACTTTTCAACGTGAGCGGTGCTTTGCTAGCTGTGGCGGGAAACTTTCTGGTCCTGTTGACGGTGGTCCGGAGGCCACTACTACATCGGGTGTCTTACTATCTCGTGGCTGCCTTATCAATGGAGGATCTGATTCAGGGTGTCATCATCGGTACATTTAGATCACTGGCTAATATTAATGGATGCTGGCCGCTCAGAGGTTCAACCTGTGTCCTCTATGGTTACCTCACTACATGTCTATCTTGTGTAGAATTCCTTCTCCTGGTCACCATCACTGTTGATCGTTACATCGCCTGTTGTATGCCACTGAAATATGCTCTCTTTGTGAGTCAAAGGCGCTGTCATTGCTGCCTGCTGGATATATTCGGCAATCATTTGCATCTTACCCTTGATTGGTTTCAGCTCTTATCATTACGTTGCACATCTTCAAGCATGTGAGATTGAATTTTCTATGCGCCCTCTATCGGTCGGGGCCATCGGTGTTATCTGTGGCACCACCTTCGTGCCATGCAGTGTCGTGATTGTTGTTTGTCAGATAAGAATATACAATCAAGTAAAAGAAGGTCACAGGCCAACCAATGCCTCAAGTTGCACGCTCAGAGACGTCATCTGCCATTGTCATGGTATCATCCAGGCCGAGCAAAGCCACGCTCACCGTTTCCCTCGTGACCGGGATATACTTTGTGTGTTGGGTACCATTTTTGGGAGTGCGCTTCAGGAAACTTTTCGCAGAACGGCAACAGAATGATTTTGTTATGTCTAATTTTGAGATAGCAACGGTTTGCATAATCACGGTGTCCAACTTCGTCAATCCTATCGTGTATGCAGTATATAACAGAGAGTTTAGACGAGAGTGTATCAAATTATTTCGGAAGTAAATAATCAAGTTCAGCGTCCAATACCCAGCAATGATCCGTTACCTTCGTAGCGACAGGACTAAAATGAAACATACAGATATTTCAGATATTTCCGCTGCGATTTTGAAAATTATCGCTTGCCATGAAACTTCTTCTTTGACGATTATGGGGAATACAATTTACCAGTGGGACAGAGGAAACGCTTCCACATGATATCCCACGTTGTATGACGTGTACTCGAGTGCCGACAGCAGATAATGTTTGAAATCTTTATTTGGAATATGAGGACGATGTGAATGTGTATAAAGTGATCCCCCTTTTAGATGTGCGATAACTTATGTACTTTTTCACTGGCAGTCACTGGCATTTAATTCTGTTGTAAACACATGTAACCTCCAACAAAATTGCTCTGCATGATGGTGGTGTAGGAGAGGTTCGAATTCATGGACAGATCCTACATTTCCCCAATCCCATACTTAGGTCGATATTAAATGGTCTTTGGGACCGAGTCAGACAATATATGAATGTTTGATAAAAGTTTTGTGAAAAGACAGTCGGTGAAATGAAAATATACATATTCTATCTGATATTTCTGTCTGATAGCCACTATTAGCTTAGTTTTTGCAATGGGACTACGCTGATTTCGATAACTACGACTTTTATGTAGTATAATTTTGGCTGTGGATTGTTCTAGTTGAGTTATTATGCGTTGTGGATTGAATATATGATTTTCGTTCGTCTACGAGTGGCTTCTCGTGTGACGTTTGGAAACAATATTGACAAATCTCAAAAAGGAAGATGAGAAGATCATCGATAATACGTAGATAACATTGTAGATTTACTGTACATGTTACAAAATCAACCTCATGCAACAACATATTGAACATTGATACCGAGACTGGTGATCTGCACTGAGGTTCTGCGACATGATTATGCAGTATTCAGAAATGTATGCCGTATGCATACGATTCTTGTTTGTCCGGAGTTGTTTTAACTGTATCCCATGCTGTTTGCTAACACCCTGTATATAGTAGTTGTGCCATGGTGTGATATTACAGTTTTAGAAGAGTTCCAAGAATCTGCTTTGAAACATGGCAGTGTGATTATCGTCACAGGACCTACGAAGTAGGGATTGATATGAATGAAGTGTGTACTCGAGAGATGACTTGGGGCCCTATGTGTTACCGCGAGAGAATTTATTTAGCAGTCTCTAGTTGACCGTGAGTACTATTACCTTTCCCAGATGTCAACGCTGGTGAGTCATTAGCGTAACAACTGTTATCGCTCTCCGTTCCTATTACCATGGACACTGATCAGCCCAGCAATACAGCAGAAAGGTCACCCATCCAAATCTTGACCGGGCTCAAAGTCGCTTAACTTCGGTGATTTTACTAGAACCGGTTTTTTCAACGTGATATGCCGTATCAGGGAACCTTCCAAAGTCGCAGTGAAACATACAGTCAAGGTTACCCGATGGGCATGAGAGTTCACTCGCCGAGCCATCAATAAATAATAAAAAATCATTACAAATCAAGTTTTTATCAGAATTCGGTCCGCTCAAAACTTGCTGGTAACAATGCCCTAATGCACGTTCGTGCCAAAAATCAAGGTTCTAATGTCAACGGTTCTCCATATTTTGCGGACGAAATGTTTCGGATGAACTCACTGACTAACTGACTGACTACCGGACAATTTGCAGATGGTAGCCTACTTCGTAGGAATATCGCGTATTAAATAGATAAATAATAGATAAGTTCTTTTAAATTAATCATTTTATAATTTGGTTATGGCGAAGGCTTTTTTCACACATGTCCTACTATCTGCGCGAATTTAATGGAGAATAATACTTCTGAGTTAATATTTCAAGTCCATCTTCTATCACCAACAAAGACACTGGATTGACTAATCCCTTAAATTACAAGCGTCTAGTCCGTCATTCATAATCAAGCCGTCGTCCATCAGAGAATATCTGCGTCCATAATCCAAAGACCTATTCCATATTCCATATAACAGTATTAGCACCAAATTCAAAAAGACAATCATAGTATACATAAACATAGGCTTGTTTCCTGCAAGAGAGAAGCGGCCAACAGTTTTCAATGATGCCGGCAAAAATAACTCAATGCAGGGGAAAGCTAATTATGAATCGAGATGTCAGTATACTATTGTTTTGAAGTGAAATAGAGATGCCATGGGAACAGTCACAATCAAAGCGTGACTGAGATACATCATTCTTTAGATGACTACTTTACAACGAATATTATGGATTAAGAATACTGATCAGCGATACGGATTTGATATTTTGGAACATCATGATGTTGTTGCCGGCATCATTGAAAACTGTTGACCGCTTCTCTCTTGCAGGAAACAAGCCTATGTTTATGTATACTATGATTGTCTTTTGGAATTGAGTGCTAATACTGTTATATGGAATATGGAATAGGTCTTTAGATTATGGACGCGGATATTCTCTAATGGACGACGACTGAATTATGAATGACGGACCAGACGCTTGTAACGGAAAATATCGTCGTACCCGTACTGAAGAGAAGCCATATGACGTCATAGGCTGTACTTCCGTCACGCTTTTCTTGTAGAGGTTCATGTAGGCATAAACGAAGGCCGTAGACAAGTTTTCAGGCTTGGGGGGGTCTATACTATCACAGCACAATAAGGCGAGGGTCCAGGGTCCGCCTAGGCCCCGGAAGCTCCAGAATCCCAGATGGCTGGCGATGCGCTCTTGGCCTTTTCCAGTGAATACAACTCTACATTAAAACGCACACGTTGTAACCAGTTTTTTTTATCTTTTCTTATTTTGTGTGTGTGTATTTTCTTACCAGGGTTATTAAACCTCAAACTTGGTCAACACAAAAAATACCTTGTGCAAACTAATTAGCTCAGCGACTCATCCAGGTTGTGTTTTTGGAGGGAATACGTGTTTTGTACATTTTGAAGGGAATTTATATGCATAGACATGCCTCGTTTCCTCTGCTTGACCACTTTCCCCTCTGATAAACACACAGTGGGGAATATGTATTTCACAAACACATGTCTATTTTTTTTTTTTTTTTTTTTTTTTTGTCTTGCAAATATTTGGGCCCCCCCCTGTCTACGGCCATGTAAACTAGGACGAGAGTAACTCCGAAAATGAAAGTTATTGTGATATAATGTTCTACATTTCAGCTGCGATCATGCCAACGTCTGGAATACATGTATTATTGCCGATGGCATCAGGAATACATATTATATCACAATGACATTCATTTTCGGAGTAACTTTCATCCTAGTTTATGTAAAACTAGTCTGTGGGAATAATGGATTCATGTGGGCATCTTGCCTGGAATGGCCACACGATCTCTTGTGCCGACTTAAGCGGAATTAAATGCAAATATCAAATTAAATAGCTCTGTCAATACATCCAGTGGAAACAGACGAATTGTGTCACCGTTAGATGTGAGAAACGGCTCATAGTCAGATAGGAGGAAATGCTTCAAGAGCAAATATTCCTATTCAGAACAAAAGTCTACAAGGCGTGATGCGGACCAAGCGCTTATTCCCATTTCATTAACATATAGATTACAATAACTACCTATACAAGTCTGAATGACTTTTCATGCCGCGAACAACGGTGTCAGTGACCATCAAAATTTCACCATACAGACAGCAAGTAGGAGATAACACACCAGGATACAGTGAAATGCCGGCGTACTGACTAGAAGTCGCATGATCCCGCATATAAAATTTCAGATTTGGTGTACATATTCGATGCATAATAGTGAGGTGGCTTAGGGCCATAGTTTGGGAAGATCGTGACACGCTGGACCAAAGCACCAAACTTGGCACACCCATCACTTGAGGCATATAGAACAATATCAGAAGGGGTGCCCTTTGCTCTGGGCTCTGTGATGCCCTCTGGTCCCCAAAACAGCTTCGTTATTTTCATTATCCTTCAGGCTGGGAAGCTGAAACTTGGCACACTGGATCACTGGTTCAAGCACTACAAGAAAATGTCACAAAATCCAAGATGGCGGCCATGATAACATCACAGTGACATCATATTCCAAAAATAAGTCATTTTGCGGACAATTTTTCGGACCGATTTTTTCAATTTTTTATTTGTGGAATTTTCTTCGCTGAAACTGCCAGGTAAATTAGTAAATAATCATCTTATTTGAGATGAAATACTTTTGAGCACTTTTACGAAGAACAACACATTAATTTTGAAGGAATACGACGAAAACAGAACTTTCTGATACACCCTAATGTTATCCATTATGAATTTACTTATGAAGCTTTGCTCCGAGTTTTATGCAACAGGCTCAAAATAACATCAGTATCATAAGCTATAACTGCTCTAAGTTACAGCTTTCGACGTTTCTTCATTTTGGAGTATCAGGGAAAAGTTCTTTGAGGAGGGAGAGCCGGGTGGCTGAAACCACCTATACCAATTAAGTTTACATAATCGCCTGTGTAAAAGGAAACAATCGCCCCTTATCCATGTCAAACTTGACAATTCAGCTTTCATCTCGTAAAATGAGGAAAAGATGGAAATTCCCAAGACTGGGCAGTTTTTTAGGGTATACTTGCATTTACCAAGTTCACCCCATGTTGAAGCGTTTACTTCATCAGACGTCCTCAATGCTCATCCATTACCATTCTTTGAGTTATATGTTTTAGCTGATCTGTCATCACAGCTCTCGAGCTAGCGTATCTAATTCCGCTTAAGCCGTTGTCAGGGGCCGTGGGGATACTTCATAGTATCCACATTAACAGCTGCAATAAGAGCGCGGCTGAGATACTAAGGCTACGACCGAGAATCCACCGTATTCTCGGGTCTGCAGGTGAGGTGCCGAGGGAAGCTTTCCTGTTAAGTCATATGGTTGCTTTTTAGTCGCCAGACATCAATTTTTCCCACCTCTTGCATATCGCTTCAATTTCAATCTTTCTACTTTTAAGTTCGAGAGAAGAATAGCTGAATTAACAAGTGTTAGACGGGCCGGGGACTTGTGTTTAGTTCAGCATGTCTCCGTTTGTATATTTGTGACCGCCGTATACAGCCAACATTTTTGGACGGAATGGTACGAAACTTCATCTGAAGAGTGTCGGAGTCAGTCAGAGTGAAACTAAAAAAAACAATCCCAAAAAGGGCATCTTACGCCTGTTGGAGGCCGGGGGTTTTTATTGGAAGGCCATCAAATTACGTCAGGATAGCTAACAGAGCTGTATGGTCAGAAAAGGGACTTTAAAACCAAGAAGAAATCAAAAGGACATTTAACGCCCAATGGGGACCGAGAACATGAAACATACAAGTAACGTGTTCTAGCACTTGTCTATATATTGCCATTGAATGGACATATCTTTGGAGGCCCGCAATGTTGGGGTTTTTTTTCGGTCAAAAGTCTGTCAAACATTTTCAGGATAACTATAGGGATCTGAGAGAGTGACTAGACACAGAAAAAGGATCGGAAAGTACATTTAACGCCCATTGAGGGACAGGAACATGAAATTAACATTACAGCAAGCAGTCAAAGGATGCTAGGTCCCCCGCCAAAATGGCAGCAATATTTATAAGCGTTCTCGGTCTCAGGGGATATACATGAGGGTGGCAACAGTTACTTCTTTCCGCCTCCCGAGGTTTCGAGATCAACTCAGAAAGGCTGACTGAATGTTGATTGCTGCTGTAATATATTTTCCTCACGGTGTAGCATGAAAATTATGTAACCAAAATGCAACCCCAAGCGACATCTCCTGGCATATTATCTGCAAACTAAATTTGACCAGAACCTGAAGGCATCCTCAACCTATTCCCCGGAAACCAAATTTAGACTTTTTGTCACCACCTGTAGGTACAAGCAGGCAAAACGCAATCCCAAACGACATCTCATGGCATGGTATCGGCATATGAACTTTGAGAAGGATCTGAAGAGGGGTCCTCAAGTTATTGTCGGTACTGGATGCCCACCGGTGTTTGTGTTATTTGGGGCGGGTCACATATGAATACCAAATTTGAGAAGATCCGATGAGCGTTTCTCATGTTATTACCCAGAAAAGTAGGGTATTTCAAAGAAATTCGAAGTTATAAGAAATTCAAAGAAATTCTAAGTTATATCACTTGCAGCACGGAATAATGGAATGAACTCTAGTGGTGCCACCTCCGGGCGGATTTTGCTGAAACGCAACACCAACTGACGTTTTGTCGCAAGGAATGCATTTGCCAAATTTCGGAGGAATCCGACAAATCGTTTCGAAAGTTATCGCTCACGAAGGATTTGAACAGACATCCACGGACATGCACTGAAGATTGGAACAATACCCAGTGGCACCACCTACAGGCAGATCTTTGCTGAAACGCAATACCAGCCGACGTCTTGTCGCAAAGAATGCAAATGCCAAATATTGGAGGAATTCGACAAAGCATTTAGGAGTTATCGCTTGCGAAGTATTTGAACATACATCCACGGACATCCACGGACAAGCACAGAGGATTGGAACAAGAGGCAGTGGCGCCACCTTCAGGCGGATCTTGCTGAAACGCAATACCCACCGACGTCTTGTCGCAAAGAATGCAGATGCCAAATTTCAAAGGAATCCGATAAAGCATTTGGAAGTTATCGCTTGCGAAGTATTTGAACAGACATCCACGGACATCCACGGACACATAGAAGCAAGAACCATTTAAAGTCGGCGGGGGACAATAACACGTTTACTTATATTCGTCGCCATTGACATGATTGAGAGCGCTAGGACGCCTTCGGGTTCAGAGGCAGATTGGGGGAGGGGTCTGAAATTACACCTAATTCCCACTGGGTGACAATACCATTATATTTACACATTCACATGGGCATGGTTCAACACCCGTGCACTACTCCAATTATATGCCGGTTCTGCAGGCACACCCACTAGACAAATGATACTGAATAGGGGGGATCCTGTGTTCAATTGTTATTGTTGGCTTCAGCTTCCCCCCCCCCCCCCTCTCCCGCGCCCGCTCTTCCCAATAAACTTTTCTCTGATGCTCGGAACTGTTGAGAGCTGGCACTTTGTGTCCATATAGCAAATCATATTAGGGTCATTTAATTATCGGAGAAGATCATCATGGGCAAATTCAGAATGGAAAGTTTTATCGTATTTTCTTCAAAATTGGTGTATTTTGTCTACGTGAATGTGCATAATAATATTTTATTTCGCATCAGATGATTATTTACAGATTTACAAGGCAATTTGAGCGAAGAAAATGGCACAAATACAAAATTTGAAAAAATCGATCAGAAAAATCGTCAATAAAATGGCTTATTTTTATAATATGACGTCACTGTGACATCATCATACAGGCCATCTTCAATTTTGTTACATTTTTTGGTAGCACTGGAACCAAAGATACAGTGTGGTAAGTGTCAGCTTCCTAGCTTCAAGGATAACGAAAATTATGTAGGTATTGGGAAGCCAACTATTTTCTCAATGATAATATTTTCCCTTAGATGCCCTTTCGGGGGCTAGAGGGCGTCACACGGCCCAGATCAAAGGGCACCCCTTCTGATATTGTTCTGTATGCCTCAAGTGGTGGATGTGCAAAGTTTGGTGCTTTGGTCCAGCGTGTCACGATCTTTTCGCTAAGCCACCTCACTATAAGTCGAGAGATTGCGATTGTTGATAACAACAAGAAGATATTATTTTTGAAAATCATACCTAGAACTTACCCCTACTAGCTCCATCGCTTTTCGTCTGTCATCTTATATTGACTTGTCATCACGAGCACAACACGTAAGTACGGTAATTATGCCCCCCCCCTCTAACTAGAGGGGGGGCATATAGCGATCGCTTTGTCCGTCTGTCTGTCTGTCTGTCCGTCCGAATTTCTTGTCCGGGCAATATCTCGGTTAATATTTGATGGACAGGATTGAAACTTGCATGGAATGTGGCCAGTGGCTCATAGTTGTGCAGCGTAGAGTTTTTTCCGAGTTCCGGTATAATTTTCAAGAGTTATGGCCCTTTTTCTGAAATCTCTGTGAATGGGAATTGTCCGGGCTGGATCTTGGTTAATATTGTATGGACAAGTATGAAATTTGCATGATATGTGGTCAGTGACCCACAGTTGTGCAGCATAAAGTTTCTCCACGTTTCGCTTATATTTTCAAGAGTTATGGCCCTTTGTTCCTGAATTCTCCGTGAATTGGAACTTGTCCGGGCTGGATCTCGGTAAATATTGTATGGACAATTATGAAATTTGCAGGATATGTGGTCAGTGCCCTGTAGTTGTGCAGTGTGAAGTTTCTCCACATTTCGCTTATATTTTTAAGAGTTATGGCCCTTTTTTCTTCAAATCTTTGTGAATTGTGATTTGTAGGGCTCGATCTCGGTTAATATTGTGTGAACAAGTACAAAATTTGCATGATATGTGGTCAGTGACCCATAGATGTGCAGCGTGAAGTTCTCTGTTTTCGGTTATATTTTCAGAGTTATGGCCCTTTGTTTAAACCTAAGTGAATGGGATATATTTATTTGTCCAAGCTGGATCTCAGTCCATAACCGATTTGAACCAGGAAAATGGCTATATTATATGTTATTCTACATTCCAAAGCAAACAACATAGGTCCCGAAGTATGAAATTGCCCCCAAAACAGTGAATTGGGTGCAAAATTCAAAGTTCACTGATCGCTTCAAAATTTCACCACAATATACTCCCAAGGAATGTTGGTCTCATGACCAGGTCACATTTTCGGATTTGGCGAAAGCCCTGGCGACCATCTTGCATCGAAGCATCGTATTATCACTTGTTGCTTGATACTTGGAATATGTATTATGTGAGGCATGGCAAAAAAGTGACTGAAACAGAATTTTTATAATTATCCAAATTAGGCGTCCACCAACCAATAAAGAACAGAACAATGGCAGGGCAGTGTCGGATTAAAGTGGAAGGGGGGGGGGGGGCATACAATTGAGCAATCTCTGATTGCTTCCTTCCTGTGTTCACCTTCCTATAGCATTCGCGACTGCTCGGCCGATCTGACCTCGGACATTAATGGTATAGGGATAAAACAACTCTCAGTTGCAAATCTTGATCGGCCGAACGTGTAGTACAGCACACATTGAAGGTTGTATGACCGAGCACATAGTCCTCGGCTTTCCCCCAGTTAACGTGATTGAAATAAACTGAAATTCCCTTTGATTCTGTCCTGTGTGTCGTCTAATTTAACTGATTCTCCTGGCTTTTCATCACAGACAGTCCTTCATAATTCTATGCAATTTGAGATGCGCTGTTCGAAGATTGGGCGAGATACGCGGATTCAACATGCCTGCCGATATGGATTAAGTCGAGTCACTATATCCAACATACTACGAGTTTGTGCCGAGTGCGCCCGATGAATGATTTCGAAATATGATACGAACGCTAGCCTGCCTACCGGATGTCATCCATGACTTTACCACATCTGTCTTAGGTATAAAGAAACTAAAGCATCGTAGGTGGCCTTGTGCAAAAGTTACCCAAAGAGATATTAGGATAAAAGCATAACCTGGTTCGGGATTGGTCAAGAACTGGAGAGCGACCCGCTAGCTGGAAAATACGTAAATTCGTAAATGATATTTGAAAATGTCACTTCAAGTCTCTATTTTCAAAGCTCTGGTGATATTTATTTTTAGCCCTTCTTCGATTATTATTCTGTGCGGGATTGTTTAAAAATGGCCGCGCCCATGTGAATTTGCGTTTCTCACATATTTGCTGGTCAATGATATCGTTCGATTTCATGCATGTGATGGCACATAGTCTGGGTTTAAAATGGTGTTCTATTTGTGCCAATTTGATCTCGCGCGTCGACTTGCAAAAGTCGACGCACGACGCGCGACGCGAATAGTCGGCGTCGTGTTTTGAAACGCGACGTCGCCCTTTCCGTCGCGGGTCGACTTTTACAATGTTAAGGAGATAGGCCAAAACTCGACGTCGTGTTTCAAAAGTCGACGTCGCCTTTTGGCCTATCTCTTGGCATTGTAAAAGTCGACGCGCGACGCGCGAAGGAAAGGGCGACGTCGCCTTTCAAAACGCGACGTCGACTTTTCGCGTCGCGCGTCGTGCGTCGCCTTTTTAAAGAATCAAAACTCGACGCGCAACGCGCGACGGGAAAAGTCGACGTCGCGTGTTAAAAGGCGACGTCGCCCTCTCCGTCGCGCGTCGTGCGTCGGGTTTTATAATATTAAAGAAATAGGCCAAAACTCGACGTCGTGCCCTATCTCCTGACATTGTAAAAGTCGACGCGCTACGCGCGACGGAGAGGGCGACGTCGCCTTTCAAACGCGACGTTGACTTTTTCCGTCGCGCGTCGACTTTTTAAAAGTCGACGCGCGACGGACATTCGCGTCGCGCGTCGACTTTTGGTTTACAAAAGTGCGCATCTCTGGGGAGCATGTATTACTATAATGTTCACAGCTGTGATATTCGATTCTTGTAGCTCCTGACCGGTGTTGGTAATTTGGTGAGAATTTACTGCAAGATAGCAAGAATGACAAGATATTTTGCATGCATGGAGACTATGTACTACATAATATATTTGTTTCGCTGTCTGAAATGTTTTTTTTTGCTGATCAATTTTCGAATACTGGTACCTGTATTCCACAAAATGCACACCCCTCAATCGAGAGGACAATTCGCATCTATTAGCTTGTCAATGTGTTACTATTTCGCCGGACTAATACGTAAATTAAATTCAAGTTTCCAATAATGAACAAAAGCGTATGTAAGTAACTATTTTGCAGGATTAACAGTAACGACTGGAAAACAAGAGGGAAAATAATTGTGAGATCTAACATGCTGGACACATCCTGATGAACGTCTCCTGATACATTGCATTTTATCTCGAATCATACAACCGTTTTTAATAGCAAGGCTTTGTTTTCTGCCATTTTAGACGACTGACTATATGCTGTCAAATTAAAGGTGAGGTGTGGGGTCATTTCACTTTCGTTTTCGGCAGGAAAACAGTAAGATACCACATTTCCTTTGAGCTACACAAGCTATTAATTAGTTTGTCTCTGTTTTCCAGTCGTTACTGTTACTCCTGCAAAACTGTTACTTACATAGACTTTTGGTTCATTATTGGAAACTTGAATTTATTTTACGTATTAGTCCGGCGAAATATGAAGACATTGACAAGCTAATAGATGCGTATTGTCCTCGCGATGGAGGGGCGTGCATTTTGTGGAACACAGGTACCAGTGTTCGAAAACTAATCAGCAATATAACATATCTGACAGCGAAACAAATAAATTATGTGGTACATAGTCTCCATGTCTTTGACATACATCTTGCCATTCTTGCTTTGTTGCAGTAAATTCTCAGCAAATTACCAACACCGGTCAGAAGCTACAAGGATAGAAAATCGCAGATGTGAACATTTTTTTTTTGGTCGAAAAAAAACAAAGAAACAACACGAGACAGAACAAGACTATATGATACGATACAATACAATAAAATACAAAATAATACCATACATTACAATACAATATATTACAATTCAACATATTACAACTCAATACATTACAAAACAATACAATTCTAAACAATACCATATCATACAGTACGGTGAAATATACCATAATACAACACATCACAGTACAAACACACATACACCTTTACATAAAAGAAGAAAGTTAACAAAGATTGTGAATTTTATATAATACGTTTGTACAACGTATAGTGGCAAACTTCAATTGATAATTTGATTGATAATTTATTGTGTCTCGAAAACGATATGGAATACATGCTCCCCAGACATGCGCACTTTTGTAAACCAAAAGGCGACGCGCGACGCGAATGTCCGTCGCGCGTCACGCGTCGACTTACTTTTAAAAAGTCGATGCCCGACGCGCGACGGAAAAAGTCGACGTCGCGTTTGAAAGGCGACGTCGCCCTCTTCGTCGCGCGTCGCGCGTCGACTTTTACAATGTCAGGAGATAGGGCAAAAGTCGACGTCGACTTTTGAAACACGACGTCGACTTTTGGCCTATCTCTTTAAAATTGTAAAAGTCGACGCGCGACGGAAAGGGCGACGTCGCGTTTCAAAACACGACGTCGACTTTTCGCGTCGCGCGTCGTGCGTCGACTTTTGAAAGTCGACGCGCGAGATCAAATTGGCACAAATAGAACACCATAGTTCAACTACGATATGGATTTACTGCTGGCACGAACTCAGCAAAGTTGCTTCCCTTGGTTGGGATATAAGTATTTAACCCGCATGGAGGTAGAAGGAATATTTAGTTCTTTTATACCTTTATGTTGAGAAGTTGACGTGCTCTGTTCGAAGTTTGGGCGAGATACTGTGCTTGAAAGCGGATTCAACATGCCCGCCAATATGGACTGGGTCGAGTCAGTATATCCTACATACCACGAGTCTGTGCCGAGTGTATCGACGAATGCTTTCGAAATATGATAAGAACGCTGGACGTCTGCCTACCGGATGTCATCCGTGAATTTACCACATCTATTTTATGCTGTGTTTAAAAGTAAAACTCAGTAAACAGAGACATTAGGTATTAGACCGTTTGAAGCGATGAATCCATAGACGCATTGACATGAAAGTGATCTACTCACTCAAGAGTAAACAAGACAGTGTGGATTGCTACAGTTTCTTAGAAATCTACAGATTTTTACTAAAATCTCAAAATTCCTTAAGCTGTCAATGCTGCACATACAACAAAAATAGCATTTATCAAGGGTACATGGTCATAAATTCGCCTTCTTGTGAGAGAAACACAAAACAAAATGCAAAAGCTCTAGAATTCCCTAAATTATTTATAGAATTCTGAATTCCGAGTTCAGATTTCCGAGTTCCGAGTTCAGACTACGGAGTTCCGAATTCAGACTTCTGGGTTCCGAGTTCAGATTTCTTAGTTCCGAGTTTAGATTCTGACTTCCAAGTTCAGACTTCTGACTTCCAAGTTCAGACTTCTGACTTTCAAAAGTTCATACTTTCTTGTTCATGAGGCAGGTGAAATTTTGTTTAAAACTAACGTCATCCATCGAATGCATGCCCCAGCAAAGGTGACGAGCTCTACATCCATCGGATCAGAATTTGTGAACCATAACAGCGTTATCGCCAATGGCAGCTAGAAAAAAAGCTTATTTAAAAGACTTCGCTTATGCCAATAATGCCAAAGTCGGTGCAATAATAAGGGGGACTTAACGAACATGAGGCACCAGCGGTGCTACAACTCCTCAGCCCCTTAACAGTCTAGACCAAGATGTTTTTATGGGTGTAGAAGTTTGGATAAATAGCAGTGAGTTATGGCATGCGAAAAGCAAACCCAAGCCACAACTCAGACAGATGAAGTATTGGAGATTTTCTTTGATCCTGAACAGATTTCCTTCAAATTTCAGAATAAAAATGCACAAATTACATATGGATACTGTGGAGAATTTCACTTCTCTAAGAAAAACTGGCTCCGATAGCCGAAAATCACATCCCATCATAATGTGAGATAGAAACTCCCCTGACGATTCTCCGTTGGTAATGCATTATGTCAGTGCAACAACAACAACAACAACAACAACGACGACGATGATGTTTGCGTTGATTTATTGGGTTGGCCATACCTTTCGCTATCTTCCATGAAGTATATTTTAGAGGACTTGTTATGCGAGACACCACTTGTACTGGCCGACGACCACAGTTCATTTTACAACTGAAAACTCAACTCCATCACCGGATGTGTTGGCAGGAAGCACAAACACATGGGCACTACTTTCGTTTTTGACAGAATCTCACAGGTTTCTACAATTCTGTTACAAGACAAAGTACAAGTTGCCGTTTTCCGATAAAACAGGCGTTTATTATCGTTCAAATCCATTCTGAGAACTTTTAGACGAAATAACAGTTTTAAAGTCGGACTCTTTTTTTCTCAACAGCGTAGGGATACGACAATTAGTCTGGCAATACCGTACTACTGAATATGCAGAGGAATATAGACTTCTAGACCAAACCAATGACCAGTCATTCACTACACTGAACCAATGGCTGAAATACAACTTTACTATGGAGCTCTTGATTGGCTACAAGCTAGTAAGAGTATGTAAATCAGTATAAAAGTAGGGCTAATGTATGCATACTTGTAGATCCGTTTTTAGGAGACTGGAAAATGGTAGAAAAATAAAAAAAATGTAAAAAAATAATTAGCGATCAGTTAGACCTGAAAGTCTCAAAGGCACAAGTAAAAAATAAAAGGATCATAACCTGTAAGTTTCATGAACTTCCTAGAAATAATTATTGAGATACGGCTCAGACAGACGGACAGACACATCCCCAGGGCCACAACAATACTCCTGAGCCCGTAGGGCTGAGAAGTAAAAACTCGACAACGCTATTTTATCAAGCACCAGCTCTTTGTGCTTCCCAGGTTTGCGCTAAATATCACCCACGGAAAATACAATCGTAGCCTTCAGGAATCGTAGCTTTTAATCACCCGCTCAGCTAACAAAGTTTGCTACTTTGTCGAGTTTGACTTCTTCTCTCAGACCATCGATCTTAATCCCTCTTATCCCATTCATGAAGAACATATCTGGGCTCATCACCAACCAGAGTATGAAACCATTGACCGTCCCCTGGATGCTTATCTTGTCTGGCTCATACTAGATGTCATTGGTGATAGCGCCAGTAAGCTTCACAAAAACTGACCCGATGGATGCAGAGCTCGTCACCTTTGTTTTGGCATGCAATTAATGGATGACATCACCTCCTTCTGAATGTGTGGTTTTCGTCCAAACTAGAGTTTCAGCTGCGTCATGAACACTATCGAGTTCAGACGAGGATTGCATGATGGAAAGCAATATATTTTCTCATTTTATACACGAGAATCGTTACTTGAAGATTTGATGTAAAATATGCTATTATTATTCTTTAAGGTATCCAGAATATGAGATCGAGAAGGCAACGTGAGTAGGTGAAAAGATTTCGACAGTTGATCAGAACAAAAATATATAGTTTAAACTTGATGATATCTACCATAAGTCGTAATCGAGCCCAATGCGATAATACTCCGGAGACGCCGTGAAGCTTGTTTTCCACTTGCTCTGAAACAGAACATTCATTCAATGATAACTCCCTCGTTTGGGCCGTTATTTTCTATCTGGTGGTCAGATAGTTCATCATTTCCATCAGATGAATTGATAGGGCTATTACATCATCGCCCTTAAATATTTGTATCGAATACCACTCAAGCCCATGCTAGGGACCGCGTGGTCATGTCATTCAACATGTCCACATCAACAGCTGCAACAAAATAGTGGCTGGGAAGCAAATTATCACAGGGATCACTTTTGGTTCATGTGAGGTTTGTTTAGAAATATGCAGACAGTGTGTTTTTCTGTGGGATCTTCTTGTCAGTAAAACGGAATCGTTTTCCAGCACCATTTTAATGTTACGTTGAATTACAATGTGCAAAGGTTCAACATATCGACATGGACGCACCTTAAAATACAATAAAAATTTCTTCCCTAATGATCGTTAGTGTCGCATTGCGATGCTAAGGGCTTCTACGCACCATATACTTTGACAGCAGGAATGGCATAATCACACAACGGATCGTTCGCAACCCAAACAGCTACCGTACGTGATAGAACGAATAGATCATGAATCATCTGTTTCAGATGCTGGCTCTCCTACAATGTCTGACTTTCGATAAATATTTTTTTTGTAATCCACTGTCATGAATGGCGTGAATTGAAATTTTGTACGTAAGAACTTGATTCATCTGGATCTTCCTAGTCATAATTTCCATATAATTACACTATCTACCGTTAAGCGATTATATACAACAGGCCATTAACGGACCATATTTGTTAAGCTGTTCAGAATCTCTAAACATTGATGTCTGTTTATTGACAGATATTGTTATGATGGGTATACTTTCTGCTGTGCATGTGCTTGTAAGTTCAACATCGGATAGATGAAGGCAGCCGGCCGGCATTCAGATCATATCTTGACGTCAGTAGTAAGGCATGTACCGTAGAGTATAATTGTCGGACTTTTATCTCGTGCGCACGTGCTGTGCTCATGATGACAAGCCTATAGAAATACAAACCAGCAAGGAGTCATTTGTAATTATTATGCATAATAGCAAATTCTATGTATCGAATACCCCGTAAAGGAAGTGGAGAATAAGCTTCGAGTTCTCTCCAATGAATTAATAATTACAAAGAGATTACACTATATGACTTAGGGTAGATATCAGCGGAAGTCTGAAAGTTTAAATTATAAACTCATCTCCTTATCAATTGCCGAAATGTCTCGACCTATTCACGTTGTCTGCTCGGTCTCACAGTTGATACCTTGGACAATTACAATAGCATATTTTACTTCGAACGACCCTAGTGGAATAAATCTGACAATACATAGTATTTCATCGTGAAATCCTCGTTTACGCTTTTGATACTATTCATGATGCAGGTAACATTTTCGTTATTACTACACGTTCAGAAGTGGGGTAACGTCATCTATAGAAATCTTGCAGAAACAAAGGCGATAAGCTCTGCATCCATCAGATCAGTTTTTTAAGCCAACCAGGTCATGCCATTGTGGCCACCCCACCAAACTTTCTACTTTATCTCCGCAACGACAAGAAATTGAGAGCTGACATTCAGTGATTTTGTTGTTTATCATACCCCTACAGGATGGATAAGTCCAAAATGGCGGCCATGTGGGATACCAGGAAAGTCATGTTTTCGTCATTTTTCTTCAAAATTCCTACATAGTGAGGAAAAGCTATTTCATTTCGTATCAAACTATTATTTACTAATTTGTCAATGCGAAGAAAACACGTCAATAAAAATCCGAAAAATCTGACGAAAATCATCGAACAAAAAATGCCTTTTTTTTATTATGTCACTGTGACGTCATCAAAGCTGCCATCTTGGATTTTTTTACTTTTTCCGGTAGTTCAAGTGGTAAGAAAAATATTTATTGGCGGCCGAAATGAACTCCAGGCCTGGACAGAACCCAACGAGCTTAGTCCAGATGGGGTGAAGCATACTAGCTCTATCAACAGTGCCATCCAGTATGAGTTAGACAAGCGCAGTATTTTGGAGACGGTCAATGGTTTCATACTGGGATTGGTGACGAGGTCATATATCTTCTTCGAAAATGTGATAGGAGGATTTAAGGTTGACGATCTGAGAGATGCAGGTTTAGTGATGAACGTGTATACTGCACGACAAATTTGCAAACTGTGTTAGCTGAGCGCGGGTTGAACGGAATTAGAAGCTACGAATTCTCTAGGATACGATCGTATTTTCCGTGAGTGGTATTTAGCGCCAAACCTGAAAAACATGAAGTATTGGTGCTTGATACAATAGACTTGTGGACTCCGTTAAGTTAAGTTCTCCTGGCATTGCATTGATTTTATTTCGATATTATTGGCATGAGTGCAGTCTTTTTCAATATGCCCACACTATGCCATTGGTGATAACGCCATATCCTTCACAATAACTTGCAGAGCACGTCACCTTTGCTTAAGCATGCTTTCGACGGATGACGGTACACCCTTCTTTTTCTAACTATAATTGCAGTTGTCTCATAAACAGTATCGTGCACGAAGTACAAACTAGGCTTTTTCGCGAATATAGTTAACTTGATGCTCTTCTCGGACATCAGTCAAAATTTCATCCAGTTGTTTCTGAAAGAGCCCTTGATTTGTCCGAAAACAACTTGAGAGGTGACGTTGACGTACTTATTTTTTTATTAAAGGGGGAGCACTGATAAAGATTTTTTGGTGTGTAACAAACTTATATCTCCAAAATAAGTCAAATTTTGCAAAAGAAGACAGATTTACGGGTGCGTTTTATTTTCTCTCAATATGTTTTTTTTTATAATATTTTTATACCATTTTCATGTTCATGATAATGAAGTACATTCAGTTTATGGCAGACGTAATTTGAACAAATATATATAAAATCAAACAAAGACTTACTAGATAATTAAAGCAAATCGACCTAATGGCGGGTTATATACTTGAACAAATCCTTAAAAGCTGTGCTTTTCTAAAGTTATCCTATATCCTATATAAAAAGTGGTTATTGTTAATAAACCTCTGTGTCCATGACTTAATACATACATACATACATACATACATAAAATACATACATACAGTTTGAGTTCAATGTAGCTATTCACTTCATGTAACCAATAGAAAGTGAAAACAAATATGTCTATAAAAAAGGGTTCGTTACCACCAGAATTTGTTACTGAAGAACCGTCGAAGCGGAGATAACTCACACATTTACTACAGTGTTTGTTGTTTCTTTTACCATATATACATACACATACATGGAATTCATCTCCTTAATATCGTTGTCTGGAGGATTTTATAGGAAAGTGAAGAGATGTTCAAACTTTGACAAGGCCAGGAATTTAGGAACAGATATTTTACTCAGCAGGGTTAAGTTTCTTAGTTTCAATTTGCTGAGTCCTCTTTTAAGGTTGATTAACTTCGAAATGTAATTAAGTTTCCATATATCGTGGAAATCTAATGAACTGAAATTTATACCCAATACCCTCAATTCATTGAACCTCTCTGTACCGTGTCGGTACTTATGTACCGATAGTAATATAGTTCAACGACTGCCTGTCATTTGCATACAAAAATGAGGAATTTCTACACGCATAGTTTCATCATATTATATATTCTCCGAAAGCTTGGAGTAGGGTCTTTGAAAACAATATAGGTGACGATAAGTATATCTTCGCTTCATTCATGTTCATGACAGTGTTGATTCCAGCTTGAAACTGTTAAAAATGTCGGTGCAGAGGGAGTTAACCCAGAATAGTTTAATTTCTTGACAGATATTGATCTCTGTACCACTTAGGGAGCCGACCCACATTGCATCTGGGTTTTTTTCAATATTGATTGTCAATATTGCATCTGGGTTTTTTTCAATATTGATTGTCAAACCAGAATATTCGTAAAAGTCTCTCAAACATGTTAGATTATTTTTCCGAACCGCCAAGGATTAATTGAGTATCATCTGCCTATTGGAAAAGTTTGTATTCGGTATTGTTCATCCAGGTACCACTAATGTCATTCTGTATATTTCGCTATTACTTATAGCATCTTCCGCAGTGAAATTATCATTAGGAAGTTTATGTCTTGGAATGGATTCACCAGACATACCGCCAGAAAGTTAGTGGATAATTTAACAAACAAATACAGCTTACCGAGAGTATACGTAGCTACGTACTTGGTCTGACAATGATGACAATATGCCCAAAATATGGATAAGACTACCGTACATTGGTCGGGAATGTGAAAGAATATTTCGACAATGCCTCAAGAAAATGAGAAAATATACTTTTTTGTAGGTAATATCATTTATTAACCAGATTTCTTTTGATAAATTAGACTGTCTATCGTTTCATGATTGTATATTGCCATGCGAGTTACAACATTTGTAGATTTCCATCAATTCTAATGTGGATCGCCAAGGAAATTATACCTATATTATATTAAAATGACAGTCCTTATCTGAAGTTCTTGACATGTAGAAATATTCAATGTAGGTACATAACCGCTATATCGCCATATTTTATTCATTATGTACTGTTTTCAGCAATTAGATTGTGTATTGTATCATCTATAACCACACCATTTGTAGATTGCTATCAGGTTATCTCTTAACATTTAATGTCAACAACAATTTTCTGAAAATGACATTTTAATATCCGTCCAACCTGATTGACATTACTGGCTTACCTATTCATATATGTGTATTGGCTAAGATCACATTATACCCTGTATATACATGTATACTGCGCGTATAGAGCTGTTTGTAACTTTGTTCACTGCTGAAGATGCTATAAGTAATAGCGAAATATACAGAATGAAATTGTCATCCCTACTCGGAGTTGCTTTTCTTCTCAATTATTGGAAAATCGTCAGTGGGTCCAATGAACAATACAGCTCTGAATGTTTTGTAAAAGAGTTGTTGCCATTGTTGAATTGCTTAATGTTCCCGTTTATGAAATTCCAAGATATTGAGTGAAAGACTTTTTCGAAATCTATCGATAGGAAGAGTCCAGGAATTTCTTTATTTTTTGTTTCAAACATTACATCGTATAATAGCCTCACACGACCTGGGAGGACCCTGTGTCTGGTCACCATGGATAAGTTTTTGTGGGTTTTTTTTCAATTTCTGCGCTGTACACAAAGATGTTAATTTACATCCTACCTTGAGGCGAGAAATCGGTCTCCAGTTTTTTTTCAAGATATTTCTTGATTTATTTGGTTTTGACAGGCCTGTAATGACACCATGTCTCTGTGGTGACAGTTCTCCCTTATCAAAACTACCGGATACGCGTCAAGGCATGGGTTTTTCTTATTGTTGGATTTTTTCAAAGTTTCATATCTTATGTACCCCTCTAATTGCTTTGCCTCTGTATCTGAATGACCCTTTAACTCAGTGTTTGTTAAATATTCATCTATTTTTCTTATTTTTTTATTCTCTTCAGAGTAAAGTTCGCCATATTAGTATCTTTGTTCGTCTGATATATCTTTTTGTAATATATATATTCTCCCCTATTGCTGTAGTTAAGTTTGTAATAAGTTTATTAGTAAAGCTGCGTTGCTCCATTCCAAGAAAAGATTTTGTTGGTTTTTCCCCTCCGTTCATCCATTGTGCCTTTGTTCTCGCAATTACCTCTTGTATCTGTTTATTTCTTATCATATTTCACCCCAGTTAATTCGTGTTGCGATTTTTTCCTCCAAATCATTTATAATCGAAGAGCATTTACTTGTATCACCTTCTATCACATAAATAATGTATTGATTGAATAATTGATTACTTCTACATAGCTGTAATTCCGTTGAGCAGATGTTGCAATTGATCTCTATTATGGTAATGTAACTGGCGTTTCGTGTATATCAACGTTCATTTTTAACAATTTACCATCAGGATCCTTCTCAATCGAGTTAACATTGTATTAAAAACTGTTGTTAAAGAGTATAAGGACTCCGCGTGGATTCGGCTTAAAGGAGCGTTCAATCCTCACTCGTCTCTTATAATATTTTCATAAATAATATCTCTGCAGGTGTCTTGAAGGCGTATTATAGTAAAAGTCTGGATGTTGGGCACAAACATTAAAACTGCAAATACGAAAACGACATCATCACGGAAAACGTCGAAGGTATACATAGCTTACAGTTAGGGCAGGTTAATATTGATTCACTCCAGACTACACCGTTCCTTTCCAAATCAACTCAGGGTCAAGATAGCTTCAAAGATATATGTGAAGGCTGATCGTACTTTTCCACGGGATAACAAAATAGCTTTTAATTGCGAGGTTGAAAAGTTAAAAAAATGATAGGAAATGCAAAAGATGACAAGAATAATAATAACAATAATGGCTAATTTTATAATGGAGGAATATTGAATTGAGTATTCAAACAACATTATGCATGAATTGAATATGCGAGATATATATATATCAGCTAAAACAGATTTTGAGGAACAAATCTTGGTAAAGTATACTGATCTCATTGCGTCACCTACACCTGGAATCTTTATCGGAATCTCAAAGAAGATTTCCAAATTGAGAACCTTAACCGTCAACTTTTAAACATTCGACGAACTTTTCTTGTAGACAATACAAGCGAATAGTCCGTCATTCAATATTCAGATGGCGCCCATTAAAAAATATACAACTAATTGCAATAAAATAACACTGTTTTTAACTCCCAGTCTGCCACCGGCAAAACGTTCAACACCCTCCCCCTTTTTTATCGCAGCCAGAGAAACATTAAGTAAGAGGAATTAAATTTATAGACAAGGTACACTTACCTCTTGTGTCGTAGACATGCAGTCTGTGATTTTAGCAGTCTACAGTGATGGCGACCAGGAGAAGGAATTGCACACCAGCGAGACATGCGGTGAAGTAACCAAAGATAATAGCCAGCGAGCTGGTTGTACCGACGATGATACCCTGGTGCAGGCCCTCAAATACTAAAGGCGGGCGCGAAATGGAAAGGCACCAAATGGCCTTTGAATCACCGTCAACATGGTAAAACAAAAGCTGATTCATAGGCAAGGTACCTCTTGCGTCGTGGACAGCAGGTGAGTCCTGTGTTGTCGAATTAAACTATCTTGACGTCTGGCAGGAACAGCCTGCCAACACTCTCAACTCTCATTCACTCCCTCTCATATAGTCTGGACAACTGAGCCAGGGCTTGACGACATTGTTATACGTCCTGGTCCACATGAATTCAATTCATCTCCCTTGCTTAAGTTCTATCGAAGCTCTATCGATGCCTACTTGAGAATCTACAAACGCTTAACGTAGAATCTGCAGACCAAATGAAAATTACATTTGAGAAAATGTATCCTGTGTGTCATCTTTCAGCTGAAATATATCCCGGATATTCTCAACCCAATTGTAAAGAGAAGTGTCAGGAAACCATGCTACCTGGTGGAATAACCATCTTGCCGGTACACATCAAAGTGATGGATATCCAGCTGAAAGTCCAGTGATTTTTTTCTGCCAGAGGCAACATTTTCTTCAGATTGGCTTTACTGCAGGGTCATCACCGTTTCTCAGTGCACTATAACTACAGAAATCGGTAATGATACTGCCAAAATGCTACTGAATTCATGCATATTATTTTTAAACACAAAATCAGCTCTGGACGTCGTCAACCATGCTAGACTAGCCGACAAATTATAGGCCACAACAGAGCACCAGCTACAATCTCTACTCAGTATCAAATTAAAGAAGACTTCTATTTTCGTGCTTTATCCCCCCCCCCCATTCGATTATTCTGATGATTTATGGGGCAGTTGTACACAAGAGCAGGAATCATCCCAAGAAAATTTACAATTGGATGCATTGAGAACAATCTCAGGATGTACATGGAGGACTTTGCATCGCCTCTTTTATGTCGAAACCGGTTTTGTATCCCTTAAAGAACGCCGAGGAAGACATAAAGCTGAGATTCTTTTATAAAATATTAAATGGAGTTACTCCACAGTACCTATCGTCTCTTGCATCCACTCGAGTACCTGAAACCACACATTATCCACCTAGGAATGCAAATAGCTTTAGAGTACCTTTTAGAAGAACTGCTTTGTACACAAATTCATTTTTACCTTTTGTCACACGAATGTGGAACGAATTAGAATCCAATATACAGCAATCGATTTCTTTCTGTTCAAGATAACGCGGTCCCTAAATACTACTTTATGGGATCGAGACGAGAGGTACAGATTGTACACACGCGAATGAGACTGGTTTACAGCAAACTTTAATGCCCACATGTATGAACGTCATATTTCTGAAAACGCTGCCTGCTCGTGTGGTTATCCTTACCTGGGACGAGTATAGTAATATTTAATATTCGTCCCAGTCCTTACGAAGACCCAACTCATTATTTCTTTTTCTGTCCATTAATATAAAATATAAAACATATTAATATGTTAATATAAAACTGAATCTTTTAAACCGTCATTTAAATTATACCATGGATATCAACACCCTATTATTTGGCAGCGATAATCTGAATTACGAAGAGCACGTTGATATTTTCAACAGAGTCCATGATTATATTTTCAATTTATTCTTTAATATATGGTATATATATACGACATAGTACCTTCTTTTCTCGTTGTTTATATCCAATTCAATACTACGCTGTTTACTACTCTATGTGAAGTATGTTATGTATATATTTATTAACTTTATTGAAAGTAAATTTATGTGGGGAGAGATGTTAATATAGGCTATGCCTGTTCACCGATCCCATTCCATTACATTGTTGGAATAAAATACTGTTTGAACCATTATCAAAGAAGACTACAGCAATGAAGAATTGTACGAGCTACAGTCATCGAAATTAGCGGTACTTACGAACAAAGTTGAAGACAAAATCACTGCTCACTAGCCAAATCTTCCGACCTAATAATTTGCCGTTCACTTAGGAATCCGTCGTGATAACAAACTGATGAACTCCAGACCCAACGCAGGGGACAATATAGTAAAACCCGTAAAAGCTTTGTATTACTAGGTCCCGGTCTTCACGGCTTAAACTATCGAACTCCACCTGCCCTTAAATTCCTGCTCGACATACCGATTCTACTGCACGTTAAGGACAATAAAGTACTCAAGCTCCGTGAATCCGAGACCATATAGGCTTAAGATGTGATATAAATTGAATTTATCGCAATAACAAAGGATATTTTAGTTTAGTTCAGTTTATTTAAATCATTTCTCATACAGGCCCAGAAGATCCAATTACAGAGATGATAATATAATAAGTAGGCCTATGTACCACAATCAACATAGGATGAAAACATTAAAATATAAAAGTTCGAATATATACAAAAAAATAAAATGAATACACTAAAAGATAGAAGTTGAAGTATATACAATATAATATAGTAAACAAGATATACATATATTAATATAGTATACGTTTCGAAGCTTATCTGTGGATACTGATAAATTGTTGTAGAGTGACTATATGAACGTATTAAAACCTTATTTTTCCTAACTAAAATTCGACAAGCTTCGGGATAAAATAATTCCTTGGAACTGAACTGGTACACGTTAACATATCTTAGTAGTGAGATACATGCAACTAAAATTGCTGTTTACAGACCGATGTAAAAAAAATAAGATCAAAATACTTTCGACGACTTAAAAGTGATGGAAGATTAAAACGTTTACATAGAGAGGGATAGTCATTTCTACTGTATGTTAGCGAGAACTCTGTACTCCACCTAATCTATCACATAATGTCTGCTGATAAAGATTCCATACTTCGCACGCATATTCTAACTTGTTCCTAACCAAGGAAATATACAGAGATTTCATTGCACATATATTTGTAAAAGACGGACAATTTCGTATCAAAAATCCAAGTAACTGATATGATTTCTTCACAACATTTTCAACATGATTTGTATAACTACATGTAAGATTGTTGGAAAGAGTTGCTGACACGTATCAAGTTAGCATCGCCCAAGTAGTAGTCAAAATCAATAAAGATCTTCTTTAGAGTAAACTTCATAAACAGGCATTTTGCAATATTTAGTTTCAATTTACAAGTCTACACCACTCGTACAAACAATTCAAGTCAGCTTATAGTAATATACAGTCATTGATAGATTTCACTTTTGACATCATCAGTAAATATTAAACAATCTGAATGAGATAAAACTTGTGGAAGGTCATTAATGAAGAGTAAAAATGTTCGTGATTGACAGAGTCAAATGCCTTAGAAAAGGCAGTATACACTGTGTGAACCTTCTGTAGTAATTTTGGCAAAACACAAGATTTGTAATTGTCGACCGCTTGGACCGAAAACCGTATTGTTCTTCACAAATCATTGAATCAAAAAACGCCTTAAAATGGTCATTTACGACAGTCTCAAAAACTTTACCTATACAAGGTAACAACGACACAGGTCTATAGATTTTGACTTGATGTTTTTCAACGGATTTGAATATTGGCACAACATTTGCATATTTCAGCACATCTGCAAAAACACAGGATCTCACTGACAGGTAGAACAGGCGACACAAAGGAACACAAAGTTCGCCCCCACACGTCTTTAAAACTTTACCCGTGAAATTGTCATAGCCACAAGATTTGAACGGAATAAGTTTTTAAAGGCATTTGTGGACTTCTTCATAAGATAATTCAATGTTATATATGGATATGAGAATATTACATCAACTATACATATATCATGCCTCTTTACATTAAACTTGTATGTGTTAGCCTAAATTAATTGCACTGTTGGCAAATTTTCTTAGCCTGGACGCACAATGACATCTTGAAATCAAAGCAGTCGCAATGCTCCAAGCTGGTTTAAGTAATTATGAAATTTGTATGCAACTGAGGGAATTACAACACATATAAGGGAAGTGGGAAGAGGTGCCGACATACTGACTGCGTCACATGACTTCACAGAATAGTCTTCTGGTTAACCTATTCTAAAGCACATACCAAGAATCTAACGATTAGTGATATGTGTTGTATCCGCTCAACCTGTAAAAGACGTTTGAAGAAATGACACTGATCACATACAGTTATATAATCTGTACCATTTGTTACAGGCTTCCATAGAAATGACAAAATTAAATCTGTTGCACATGATTATAGTCTGTAAAAGGGCAGTAGCTGGCTTTTGTAGAATTGACATAAAGAGTTTATCCTGCAGTTAATAGTCTGTACCCGCTAGTTATGACTGGTTTCTGTAGATTAATGCAGCAGACATGCAATAATATAACCTGGTAAAGTGCTTCACTAGAAATTACACGCAATTGATTACACAACTCTCTGATATGAGGTTCCTTATAAATGACTCATAGTGATGCAATATTATTTACGTATTCTAACCCGTCACGTGGATAACATGCTTCCATCGAAGTGACAAACAGTCATGAAATAATATAGTCCATACCACTTGTAACTGGCTACCATAGGAGTGACACACGTTTCGCCAAGCAGCGATATAGTCTGTAATTCGGGTAACTGACTTCCTTTGAAATTAGTTCATCATACAATGAATAATTCTCGCAGCTTGTACAATGTAGTAGGTTCTATGGAAATTTGATTCCATAGAAATTACAAACGGCTTATCACGGACTGGATAGCAGGGTGCTGGCCAGGACAAAATCTGCTCATAAAAATACCAGATATTCCGTAATGCTGGTAACTGGTTACTGACATGTACACAGTCCACAATATGTGCACAGATGGCTGCTTAGTGGTTTCCATGAAAATCTGTCGTTCAAAAAAGAATGACCGCGTCAATAATAGAAACATTGTGCCGTTTTATTCCTAACATCACACGGGGAATCTTCAGAAGTGGACGAAGACGAATTTTTTATTCAATTTCCAACGCATAATGACTCGAAAACAACAATACACAACCAACATACTAGATAGAAGTCGTAGTAAGCGAAATCAGAAAAGCCCAACTCCAACTAATTCCGCTTATAGTGGCTATAAATCAGCCAAAATATGTATTATTTCCATCTCATCCACGGTATTTGTACAAAACGTGCAGCAAACATTGTCTGGCTCAGTCCCATATAGCAAGATTCAGATCCCACATTTAATATTCAAACACCAATTCAAAGAAGCTTCCAGCATACTCGTCATGATTTCCATGTATGGTAAACAATAAATTTTATAACTGCAGCGGATATATCTGTAATGTATATCTTTTATTTTACACTTAAATAAAGGAGAGAAAAGCCCTGCCGCTTCGACTGGGAAACATTGTAATGGACCACGAATAGTTAATGTGTGCCGGATTTGGTTATTTACTGCCGAAATAACTTCACACACTCTCGTCTGAACTCACCGTTATAGATTGCATGTACGATGGGATTGGCGAATTTTGAAACTGTGAATATACAAAGCGTTGTTATCTCCAAATTAGATATTCCAACATCACTTTCTTGCCATTCTACAAAAAGTTTGCTGATGCGTACTCCAAAATATGGCACCCAGCATAGAAAGTATATCCCGGTCACGAGGGAAACTGTGAGGGTGGCTTTGGTTGGTCTGGATGATACCATGACAATAGCAGATGACGTCCCTGATCGTGCAATTTGAGGCATCGGTTGGCCAGTGACCTTCTTTACTTGCTTATATATTCTGATCTGACAAACCACAATCACGACAGTGCATGGTACGAAGCTGGTGCTAAACATAATGGCCATACACGCGACCGATAGAGGGCGCCTTGACCATTCAACTCCACATGTGTATAGATGTGCGACGTAATGATAGGAGCTAAAACCAATCAAAGGTAAGATGGAAATGATTGCCGGATAGATCCAGCAGGCGGCAATGACAAATTTACAGCGCCTGTGGTTGACAAATACAGCATATTTCAGTGGCATACAGCAGGCGATGTAGCGATCAACAGTGATGGCGACCAGGAGAAAAAATTCTACACCAACGAGACATGTAGTGATGTAACCATAGAGGACACAGGTCGCACCTCCAAGAGGCCAGCATCCATTAATATTAGCCAGTGATCTAAATGTTCCGACGATGACACTTTGAAGCAGATCCTCGAGTGCTAAGACAGCTACAAGATAGTAAGACACCCGGTGTAGTAGCGGCCTCCGGATCACCGTCAACAGGACGAGGATGTTTCCCACCACAGCTAGCAAAGTACTACACACATAGAATAGCACTACAAACTCCAGCCACCCATCCTGTAATCTATAATTCATTGTTTTTTTCACCGATATGCATGTTATATTCATAGTGTTATAAAACGAAATTATGATACCACACACCTTAGTGTGACAAGAGTGGCACAATCACACTTGGAACGGATTGTTCACAACCCAGACATCGTACAGTCCGTGATAAAACGAATATATTGATCGTGATTACTTGATAATTTCATTTGGTTCAGAGGCTGGCTGTCCTACAATGTCTGAATTTCGATCAAGCACAATGAGTTTGGATAATGAGAGTCAAACAGTTTTTCTAATCCATTGTCATTACTGGCGTACAAAACATAAGATTCGTATAAAAACAATACTATACTTGAAACGCTGATGTGATATTTTCCCCCATTCTCAACATTGGATAGATGAAGGCGTACTAGGCATTCTGTGGGTAGCCGTCCAACGTTCATATCATATCTTGACGTCAGTGGTTACGCTTTTACCGAACGGGTTATAGGACAAATCAAAATTATCGGACATATATCTCGTGCGCACGTGATGTACTTGTGATGACAAGGCAATAAACAGACAAACCAATGATGAGTCATTTGTCATTACTATACACGCTAGCAAATTTTAGGTATCGACTACCCTACAGTTGGGAATAAGCCTATTAATTGAGGCACGATTACGCCATATGACTTATAGAGTAGATATTAACCCTATCTGGCCTGGGCTTTTTGGAACCTAACCAGGCATGGTGAGGGGCCATTTCGGCTTCCCTAAATATATTTCTTACCCCCTTGATCTAGGGTACTGAAACTTATTACATTATATCCTTGGGCCAAGCTCTACCAGAAAGTGTAAAACAATACAAGATCAAGAATGTTTAAGAGAAATAACGAAAATATCACTTTTCTGGTATCCCGCATGGACGCCATTTTGAATTTACCCATGATCCCTTACTCGGGAGGTATGCAAATAGGCTAAAAATGACGTCAATATGATAATCTAAAAAGTCGAGGAGGGTCAGTCTTCATTTGTTTGTCGTTCCGGAGATAGGGGAGTTTGACAGAGGGACCGTCATGACCTCCCAGGTCTGTTAGGGTTAACGAAAGTTTAAACTTTAGATTCGTGTTCTGATCAACTGTCGAAATCTCTCGACGACCTTCCAACGTTGTCTTCTCGATCTCATAGTTGACACCTTAGACAGCGATACTTCAAGAACGATTCTCGTGTACAAACCGAGATAATACATTGTATTTCGTCATGAAGTCCTAGCTTGCACCTCTTGTACGATACTTGTGATCACGCTAGAATGCTTCACAAAATCTGATCTGATGGATGCCGACATCGTCAGCTTTGTTCTGGGTACGTATGCGATGGATGACGTTACTCCCTTCTGTAAGTGCGGGGTCTATTTTTAACTAGAATTTCAGTTGCCTCATGAACAGAATCGGAAACGAAGTGCAAACGGGGATTTTCCTTGAATAATATTAACATGATGCCCTTCTCGAACATACAGTAAAATAACACCCAGTTGTTCCTAAAACCGCTCTTGGTTTACCTGAGAATAACTTGAGAGATGAAGGAATTCTACCAAACGTTGATGTATCTATTTGTAGAAAAGGCAACATAAAAGAATCATTTGCATAGTTAACCTAGTGATCTCACTGCGCTCCCTAAACCGGGAAGCTGTACCAGTATACCCGAATCCCAACTGAACCTTCAAATATTATAACATTCGATGAACTCATCCTGTACACAATGCCAGCGTCTAGTCCGTCATTCGATATTCGGCCGTCGTTCATTAAAGATTAAAGAACGTGTCCAACATCAGACTTAATTCTCATAAAATAACAATGCTTTTAAACTTTCACTTTACGACCGTCAAAACGTTCAACTTTTTTTCCACTCTCTTATTCGAAGTTGTGAACGACAAAGATCCAATGCCCCTCATCCAGAAACCCAGTGTTTATGATAGAGCGACAAAAACCCTCAATGATGTAATTAATCCCTATCGTTAAAATGGGATTAAATGCCGTGAATGGCATACGAAATGGTCAGCATCAATTAACAGTAGCCAGTGATCTAGCTGTACCGAATTGCCACCCTGATGCAGATTCACGAGTGAATGAGTAGGATTTAATGTCGTTTTCAATAAATTTCAGTCATATCACGGCGGTGCCTACATGTGCCAGGACTAGATTATCCGGGACAATGTTCAGTCCAACTAGTACAGCATCCGGTCAGCCTTTGAAGTATTGACCGGGCTGATTGACTTCGGATTCTCAAGTGGCAGCCAGAAGATAGTAAAGGCGCCCAGTGTGGAGGCTAAGATTGCCCGGTGGATAAGAGTGTCCGGTTTCTATCTAAAACCCAGCTAGGACACATTTCTCCACATTGGGGGCAAGTGTCCGTTCTTGGTTGCACTAGAAAAGGATATGAAAAGGGACACTAATCACCAGGACATTCTTATCCATCACACCGGCATAGTAGCGGCTTACGGATCACCGTTCATCGTACTAGAAATCTTCCCACCGTAGCGAACAAAGTGCCGTTCGCATAGAACAGAATTACAAACTCCAACGGGCTATTTATAATTCATTGTACTATTCTCCAATAGGCATGCTATATTCATGGTGTTATCATATGGAATTACACAACAGAAGTGTGTAATAGTACGACACTGTTGTAGAAGTCCTTAACATCGCGATGTGATATTCAGAGCCCACATGTCGAGCCTTAATGTCGCAAAGGCTAACATGTCGCTCATTGACATCGAAACGGACCAAATAGGTCGATCTTTAATATCGCAATGTCTGTAGGAGGTTCCAATGTGTTTTATCCCTGGGTCAAAAAGGTCTTGGCCTATTGCCGTCATCACGCCCGTATGCCTGTCCGTATGTCTGTCCCTCCATCTCCGTTTTCTCGTTACCACCATCTGAAGAATGAGGACACCAAACTCACATAACCCATGTGGTCACATAATAGAAGCTTATGATTCAGTAGTGAGATTGGCCCATTTTCTGTAGATTAGGTGAACGTGTCTCTCACTCATAAACATATATAATTGATCCATATTCTGATTTCAATGACCATTTAAGATCCATCAATGTCATCCACGACTGCAGGCCCTCATAAAGTAACTGAGTTTCTAAAGTAGCGATATCTACATAGTGACGTTACGATGACAATTTCCCTTGCTAGGCTAAGGGCCGTCAAGTCGACCCTTAACCTCACAAATGGTCAAAAAATCGACATGGACAGACCTTAACAAACAAGGACAATTGTGTTGTTATTGGCCAACATTTCCACCCTTAAAGTCGCATTGTGATGCTAAGGGCCGTTGCTATGCTAAAGTGATCGTAAACCCTCAAATGAAGTTTCTATCAACTGAAAGACCATTGAAAACAGTGTCCGAAAATATTTATTGTAATTTTTACGATTTTATTACACAGAGTAAACTGCAAATAAAGCATGGTATTCTATGGTGGTCTGTTGCAATCATATCTAGGTCCAGTGACGTCACACTGCCTTAATACATATATTTCCAACTGTGTATGTACTTTCCAATGCTTGATTCAAGCTTACTATAGCTTCGAACAGTGAGTCTGTGTTGAAACTCAAAGTATACACACCTTAAGCTTGAATCAAGCATTGGAAAGTGCCTACACAGTTTGAAATATATGTATTTAGGCAGCGTGACGTCACTGGACCTAGATATGATTGCAACAGACCACCATAGAATACCATCCTTTATTTGCCGTTTACCCTGTGTAATAAAATCGTAAAAAACATTACAATAAATATTTTCGGACACTGTTTCCAATGGTCTTTCATTTGATGGAAACTTTACTTGAGGGTTAACGATCTCGATCTGTAAGGACTTCTACATACCATATACTTTGGCATGACAAGAGTGGCACAATCACGCAACGGATTGTTCAAAATCGTGCGTGATCGAACGAATATGTGGGTCGTGCATACTTGATAAATCATTTCGTCCAGATGCTGACTCTCATACAATGTCTGACTTTCGATAAAGAACCACCTGTCTTGGTTTAAGTGAGTGACATAGTTTTTTTCTACTCCACTGTCATGACTGGCGTGCACAATTTTATAGGTAAGTGCATGATTCATCTGCATCTTGCTAATCATAATTTGCATATAATTACACTCTTTGCCAATTAGCGATTATACACAACAGCCCATTGGATGGCCATTAGCTGTCCATATCTGATGAGCTCTTCAAAAGCTCTAAACCGTGATGTCTGTTTATTGACAGATATTTACATAATGGGCGTACGTTCTGCTGTGCATGTATTTGTAAGTTCAATATGGGAAGGATGAAGTAGTGGCGTTCAGCGTTCAGATCATATCATCGGATCAGTTTTTTAACCCAACCAGTCCATGTCATTATGCCTCCAGCCCCCCCCCCCCACCCCCACCAACCTGTATGCTCTCGGGAACGACAAGAAATTGAGAAATGTCACTCTCTGTAACTATGTAGTTTATTATACTGGGGTCATGTTGAGCCTATTTGCTTACCCCCGAGCAAAGGACCATAGGTAAATTCAAAATTGCGGCCATGTGGGGTACCAGGAAAGTGATGTCTTCGTCATTCAGCTTAAAAATTCCTGCTTTTCTTCAAAGAAGAGTTGGCAAAAGCTATTTTATTTCATATCAAACTATTATATACTAATTTATGCAGCTTTTGCGAAGAAAACATGTATATGAAAAATTCGAAAAATCTGACTGAAAAAATCGAACAGAAAATGTTTTTATTAGATGACGTCACTGTGTCGTCCTCAAAGCTGCCATCTAGAATTTTTTAGCCAGATAGAGTTAAGCATACTACATGTAGTGGCATCTAGTATCTGAGAGACGGCCAGTGGCTTCATACTGGGGTTAGTGGCGAGTTCATATATGCTCTTCGGTAATACGACAGAAGGATTTAAGGTCGACGGTCTAATAGATGCAGGTTTAATGATGAACAAATTTGCAAACTGAGTTAGCTGAGCGCGGGTTGAACGAATTATGTAGGGTACGATCGTATTTTTCGTGAATGATATTTTATTTAGGGCGAAACCTGAAAACATGAAGTACAAGTGCTTGATAAAATAACCTTGTCGAGTTCTCCCTAGTATTACGCCAACTTTATTTTGATATCATTAGCATCGGTGCAGTCTTTTTAAATAGATGTCATTGGTGATAACGCCAGTATGCTTCACAACAACTGTTTTGATGGATGCAGAGCTCGTCACTTTTGTTTAAGGTTGCTGTATCGTGTCCCAGTTTCGTACGTGTACGTATCACAATTTTGCTTAATTACGGGGCAGTGCCTTTTTGTATTCATAGAAACTATACATTTTGTGAAAGCCCTTGATTCAAGGAATGTAGATAAATAAATAATTTTCTCGAATTTATTACAAGAATCGATTTATTTAAAGATAAATGATGTCATTTAGAAAAGTATAGTCCTCAAAATCACGCGCTAATAACTCTCTCAGCTTTCATTAAACAAACTTGTTTTTTTTGGAATAATGAACTTTACCATTTGAATAAAAATAAGCTGCCTCAGTTTTTTTAGTTAGGGCATAGAAGTTATTTTATCGTTGTGCAAAGTTGAAAGATTGAAAAAATCTACAAAAACTCCTCTCTATGGAAGACGGTAGCGGCCACTCGCCTTCTCGCATACTCGCCCTGCATTTTTCTGACACGAGAAGTCGAGAAGCCGAGAACGCGAGGCGAGAAGTCGAGAACGCGAGGCGAGAAGTCGAGGCGAGAAGTCGAGATTGCGAGGCGAGAAGTCGAGAACGCGAGGCGAGAAGTCGAGATTGCGAGGCGAGAAGTCGTGATCTTTCTCGACTTCTCGCCTTCTCGTCTTTGCTTTGTGGCAAAAAGGCGAGAAGTCGAGAAGGCGAGCATGCGAGAATGGACGGATTCTCGCGTTCGCGACTTCTCGCCTTCTCGCCCTTTAAAAAACAAGGCGAGAAGTCGAGAAGGCGAGCATGCGAGAATGGACGGATTTTCGCGTTCGCGACTTCTCGCCCTTTAAAAAAAAGGCGAGAAGTCGAGAAGGCGAGCATGCGAGAAAGGACGGATTCTCGCGTTCTCGACTTCTCGCGTTCTCGCCCTTTTCAGATTAAGCGAGAAGGCGAGAAGGCGAGAACATCCTCGACTTCTCGCCTTCCGGTCTCTTCGATCATGCGTATAAGAGACCGGAAGGCGAGAAATCGAGAATGTTCTCGCCTTATCGCCTTCTCGCCCTTTAATGTCCCTTCAAAGTGGACACTCGATTAAAAACTGGTATTCATTACCAACCGTTGTCATAGTACATTTGGTACATAAAAGTTCGGTTTGAGTGACATTTCTAAATCTACGAGTAACAACAGGAAGTCTATGGTTGCCAGTCCTAAACCTACATAATGCTACAGCTTTACTGAAAGGAAATTTGAGCATATAATCGTCCAGAAGCTTCTTTGGTGTAAACTGTTTGTACAATACATAAATTGAGCTCTCTCCCATTTCTGGGAATGTCGATCAGTCAGTCTTTGCTTGACAGTATCATTCAGCCAATTCAAACTTCTAAAGTTTTGATTAAGCCAAATGTAATTAAGCCCACAGGATTCAAATATTGCTTTAACAATAACCATTTGGAAGAAAAGACATCTGAATTATGAAAATGAAACAGAGCCTTATATATAGCGCTGGAGTACTTAGCTTGTGTGTCTAATAAGAGGGTACCTCCGAATTTAACCATACGCAGATTAATTTTAATACTAAGAGAGGATTTGCCAAATTCACCGAATATCTGTGCAATAGGCGTGCGAGTACCGAGTTTCATTATGAATTTGAGATACATAACTTGCAATTTTTCAATGATCTGGACATTTTTAAAACCTCAGACATCACATAAATACAACAAAATGGGTATAATCATATACTCTATTTCTTTTTATGATAGCAAACATAGCCTTTCTAGCTTGTTCAAACAGGTATTTCCGACATTGATGGGAGTTACCATTGTAAAAACAACAAAATACCAAGATATTTGTAACTGTCAACAATTTCGAGCTGCTCGTTATCAAGGTGGAATGAAAAGTTTCTGTAGTTAGCTTTACGCTTGCTGAAGATAACTATCTTAGGTTTTTGACAGTTTATTTGCAACTTCCAGGTTTCACGAAAACCTAACAAATTGTTCAGTGCGGATTGAAGGTCTTCCGCATTGACCCATATTAACACGGTATCGTCTGCATACAAGAAAAGTAATAACTTGATGTAAGAAGTCCCCTTGTTGGGGACCACCATCCTTGACAACACATGATTTAATGCTATGATACATCTTAAAAATAAGACGTATAAGTTTCCCATCAATTCCACTTTTAAGAAGTTTCACCCAAAACCCTGGACACCGTACAGTATCGAAGATTTTTTTTATAGTCCATAAAAGCACAGAAAAATTTCTTCCCTTGACTAAGGCACAGATCTATAACAGACTCACTAAGAACACATGGTCTGAAGTACGGTACTGTGTTTTTTCTGTTTTTTTTTGTTTTTTTGTTTTCTTTTGGAGCGGTTCTGAACAGGAAACTGATCATGCGTATACGTGACCGGAAGACGAGAAGTCGAGAATGTTCTCGCCTTCTCGCCTTCTCGCCTAATCTGAAAAGGGCGAGAAGACGAAAAGTCGAGAATGCGAGAATCCGTCCATTCTCGCATGCTCGCCTTCTCGACTTCTCGCCTTTTTTAAAAGGGCGAGAAGGCGAGAAGGCGAGAATCCGTCCATTCTCGCATGCTCGCATGCTCGCCTTCTCGACTTCTCGCCTTTTTTAAAAGGGCGAGAAGGCGAGAAGTCGCGAACGCGAGAATCCGTCCATTCTCGCATGCTCGCTTTCTCGCCTTTTCGCCCTTTTTTTTAAAGGACGAGAAGGCGAGAAGTCGAGAACGCGAGAATCCGTCCATTCTCGCATGCTCGCCTTCTCGACTTCTCGCCTTTTTGCCACAAAGCAAAGACGAGAAGGCGAGAAGTCGAGAAAGATCTCGCCTTCTCGCCTCGCAATCTCGACTTCTCGCCTCGCGTTCTCGACTTCTCGCCTCGCAATCTCGACTTCTCGCCTCGACTTCTCGACTTCTCGCCTCGCGTTCTAGACTTCTCGCCTCGCAATCTCGACTTCTCGCCTCGCAATCTCGACTTCTCGACTCTCGTGTCAGCAAATTACAGTCGAGTATGCGAGAAGGCGAGTGGCCGCTACCGTCTTCCATACCTCTCCACTAAATCATAAATAATTCATGAACAGGGCCGAACTTATCAAATTTGAGGCAACCTTTTGAACACCTACATGATTGGAATATTGTGTTCAAAGATCATGTTTGTACATCAAATAACAAGAGAGAAATTAGAACGGAAAAGACACTTTTGGGCGAAAAACTAAACGGAGAAAACGGCCAAAAACCAATCAGTATCTATACTGCACGGCGAATGGATTGAGTTTCAAAACGTCATTTTTTTACTACAATGCACTAATTGTCATAATTTCTTAATCCCCAACTTGTAGATTTGACTGTGTACTCTGTATAAGATAAAAAAACTAAAATCGAGATTTTGAAGCTTCGACCCGATACAGTAGCCTTAACCCTATCTGGCCTGGGCTTTTTGGGACCTGTCCAGGCCTGGGGGGGGGGGCCGAAATGGCCCCCCCTAATTATTTTTCTTATCCCTTGAGCTAGGGGGCTGAAACTTATTACACTATACCCTTGGGTCAAGCTCTACCAGAAAATGTAAAAAAATCCAAGATGGCCGCTTTGATGACGTCACAGTGACGCCATTTTGAAAAACGACATTTTTTGGTCGATTTTTTGGTCAGATTTTCCGAATTTTTTAATTTTGCCATTTCTCCACAAAAACTGCATGAAAAATTAGCAAATATTAATGTGATATGAAATAAAATAGTTTTTGCCCATTTTTCTTTGCGGAAAAGCAGAAATTTTGAAGAAATATGACAAAAAATCACTTTTCTCGTACACCACGTGGCCGCCATCTTGAATTTACCCATGATCCTCTGCTCGTGGGGTTATGAAAATAGTCTCAAAATGACCCCAATAAGACAAATGATAAAGTCACGGAGTTTCAGCTCTCCATTTTTTGCCGTTCCGGAGATAGTGCAGAAAGTTTGGTTGGGGGGGCCATAATGGCCCCCCCCAGGCCAGGTAGGGTTAAGGATGCAATCTGTGGATGACGGTACACCCTTCTATTTCTAAGTAGAATTTCTAGTTCATGCCTCATGAGTAGTATCGGGCGCGAAGTGCAAACGAGGATTTCTCGTAAATAAAGTTAACTTTATGCTTTTCTCGGACATACAGTCAAAGTAACATCCAGTTGTTTCTGAAACAGCTCTTGATTCACCCGGCAACAACTTGAGAGGTGACGTACTTATTTTTTGTCAAAGGGAGAACTTTGCTCAAATTTTTTATCGATTGAGTTTAACAAACTGATATCTCTTAATTTTTAAAAAAAAAGTCAATCTTTGCTAAATATAGATAGGGGTGCGTTTTATTTTCTCTCATGTTTTTTATACATAATATTTTTATTCCATTTTGATGTCTATGATGAAGTACGTTTAGCTTTTGACAGGCTTAATATATATATATATATATATATATATATATATATATATATATATATGCAATCGAACAAAGACTTACTAAATTGCGTATTCTCAATCTATAATATTTTGCCCTTTGCCACTTTGTAGAATCACTTTCCGCATCCAAGAACACATTAGTGATTGTATATAGTCATTCCTAATCCGCCGCTTTTGTAGTCCTCGGTTATTATAACTCTTTTTATCCTATCCGCGACCCCATTCAATATGAACAAGAAGAGGATGGGATTAAACTCCTTAATATCGTTGTCTGGAGGATTTTATAGGAAAGTGAAGAGATGTACAAACTTTGACAAGGCCGGGGATTGAGGAACAGATATTTTACCCAGCAGGGTTAAGTTTCTTAGTTTCAATTTTAAGGTTGCTTAACTTCGAAACGTAATTGATTTTCCATATATCGTGGAAATCTAAAGAGCTGAACTTTATACCCAATACCCTCAATTCATTAACCGAGGATAGTTTAATTTCTCGACAGATATTGATCTCTGCACCACTGAGAGAGCCGAACCACATTGCATTTGTCTTTTCAATATTGGTTTTCAAACCAGAATATTCCTACGAAGTAGGCTACAGATCGCAAATTGTCCGGTAATGAGTCAGTGAGTCAGTCAGTCCATACGAATCCTTTCGTCGGCAAAATAAAGAGAACCATTGACATTAGAACCTTTATTTTTGGTATGAACGTGCATTAGGGCATTGTTACCAGCAAGTTCTGATCTGAAATAATTCTGATTAAAATTAGATTTATAATTAACACTTCAGTATATTGTTATAGATATATGTAAACTGTAGCCTTTAACGTGTATCCTATTTCACATCCAAACATTTCATCATTGACAGGCTTCAAATTCAGGTCAAATTACCCACTGATGGTGAAGTATCCTACATCAACCAATTAAGTCAGCCTGGTGCAATAACCCAGCAGAAGAAAGAAAGATGTGGTATCATCCTTCAGATTAGTCTGTGTGAGCAACAATAATAAAAGTTTACTGAGGGTGAAACAAAGCCATGACGGCTGTTTAAAGGGTCTTAATTTATTTTCTTTGGGTAGAATTTAACTAGATAAAGTAACTTTGATCATCATGCCAAGAAAACTGTGGTCCGTTTTGCTCCAGCGTTTTATCGCGTTTAATGAGTATCAGTTACCACCATGGAGTCCTGTCCGGCTAAAAATACCCTGTCATTGATCCACATTCCACTGTATGCCACATGGCCCTATTACTGAGGTTAATCTTAACGTGCATCTGGGACAATTCCACAATTGCCCGACAGCATAGGCCTACTGCATATACCCTCAAACAATCAGCGCTGTTTGCATAACTTAAATTGTTAAACCATATCATTGAAATAATATAGCAGAAAACATTGATGTGAGTTATGATATGTACACTATGACCAAAGACATGTTCATAATGTGCTAATCGGATAGTTAGGACAATCATTACTTAGCATCAGAGAGTGTGTGACTTGGATTCAAGGGTTAAGACTTTGGAGGGAAATACAATTTTGACAGCAGAAATATGACCCCGCCATTTGCTGATTAGAGCGATAAAACAGGGTAGGCTAAATGGACCCTTTTCAATGCAGTATTTCTTGGCATGGATGTGAAAATATGAGGACATACTTTGGGGGTTTTTTGTACCTCTTGAATATTGACTATATATCACACTTGGATATAATTTGAACAAAAAATTACATGTGTAAACAAAATATGTCTAAATTTCTCTTGTCATTTCAAATCTTGATCCATTTTGATTCCTCGATTAGGGGATACAGAATCACTGCCACGGAGTGTGTTGGTGTGTCACAGCAATGCAATTCCGATTCACACAACGAAACTGAGGTGGTTTAACGTTTGTCAATGAAGAAAATCACCGATTAACCGCCATAGAATATAATGTGAAACAAGAAAACCGGAATAGTACATTCATCAGATTGCCGATACCTAAAATGTGTTGTCTCATATATCTAGATAACAACGTGATGTAGAGACGCTATTTATTCGTCTTTGTACCGGTTATGCTCAGGAGAATGACATAGAATCATTATTATCTTGTGCATAGAAGGTGTTGGTCTTGAGTTGAACTACCGTAAACTACATAAATGCTACCTTTCTACCATAGTACTATATATAGTATATATATATAGTATATATATTCACACGAAAAGCTTGAAATCTACTGAACCTATATTATTCAATCTGTTTCCTTTAATTAAAAAATTGTAAAATTAAATCGGCGATCGTTATTTATTTTTGGAATGAAGGCGCATTAGGAGACTGTTGCCAACAAGTTCTGAGCTGACCTACTTTTGATGAAAATTTCTGGTGATTTTTGATGAAAATCACTAGCGATTCTGACTTGGGTGGTGCCCATCTTAATTTAGGCAGGATTTCAACTGGGGGTGTAATTTAAACAAAAACATTACATGTGTAATTATGTCAAAGTTTTTCTTGTCATTTCAAATTCTGATTCCTTGATTAAGGGATACAGAATCACTGCCACGGAGTGTGTTGGTGTGTCACAGAATCACTGCCACGGAGTGTGTTGGTGTGTCACAGATTCACATCAGCACAGTAACTGATAAACTATTCATTCAATCCCGTCACTTTTGATCTTCAACAAAATATTTAATACTGTTTTAATCGAAAATTTCTGGTGATTTTTGATGAAAATCTCTGGTGATTCTGACTTGGGCTGCATGTGCCCATCTTAATATAGGAAGGATTTCAACTTGGGGCGGGGGGGGGGATTGCCAAGAGCTCAGTGCCTGTCGGAGTCCTAATGCCTACCTTACTTCGTAGGTCCTGTGGCGCATAGTCACACTGCCATGTTCGTAAATGCCTCTCCAATTTTTCCGAATCCTCAAGGATTAGCTGGGTATCATCTGCCTATTGGCAAAGTTTGTATTCGGTATTATTTATCCAGTGTCCACTAATGTCTCGGTTGTTCCTAATCCTTTTCACAAAGTAAAAACAAATATGGTGATATCGGATCGCCTTGTCTACAATCTCTTGTAATATCGCGGAAGGGTCAGAGGTGGTCATTTGGAACAATACAGCTCTGAATGTTTTGTAAAAGAGTTGTTGCCATTTTTTAATAGATTGTTCGAAATTAAAGTGTTTAATATGCCAGTTGATGAAATCCCAATATATTGAGTCAAAAGCTTTTTTTTAAATCTATCGATAGTAAGAGTTCAGGAATCTCTTTATATATTGTTTCACACATTACATCGTATAATAGCCTCACATTCTCTCCGATTGAGCGGCCTGGGATGAACCTCTTTTTTGTCCCCATAGATAAGTTATACAAGACTATATTAATGTATATCCTACGTTGAGAAGAGAATCGATCTCCAGTTTTTTTTAAGTTATTTTTTGGCTTTTGACAGGCATGTAATGACACCTGCCTCTGTGTTATTGACAGTTCTCCCTTATGAAACTTTTGTTGGCTGACATTAACACAAACCCTTTAATTTTCTCCAGAAAAATTAATAGAATTCTACCGGATAACCGTCAATGCCTGGGCTTGTGTTATTCTTGGATTATTTCAAAGCTTGTGCAAGTTCTTCATATCTTATATGCCCCTCTAATTGTTCTGCCTCTGTGCCCGAAAGTCCATTTAACTCAGTATTTGTTAAATAGTCCTCTATCTTTTCTTTTTCTTTTTTATTCTTTTCCGAGTAAAGGTCACTATAATAATTTCTTCGTTCGTCTAATAAATCCTTTTAAATATATTCTCCCTCGTTGTTGTAGTTAAGTTTGTAATAAGTTTTAAGAAAATTACTTGCTACTTCGGCTTTAAACGCCGTGTGGCGTGTGGTTTCGGGGCCGTGTGGTCATTTCATCTAAGTTGCCACATGAACAGATACAATAAAAGCGTACCTGAGATACAACACATATCACGAATCGTTAGATTCTTGTTATGTGCTTTAGAATAAGTTAACCGGAAGACTATACTGTGAAGTCATGTGGCTCTGTCAGTAAGTCGGCACCTCTTCCCACTTCCGTTATATGTGTTGTAATTGTAATATTGTGTATATTTTGACTTGTTAAAAAGAAGTCTAATCTTGCTTGTTTCCGATTTTTTTTTTCGGCAAGTATATCTCTGAATGTTTGCAAGTATCGACAAATTCTCTCCCCCCCCCACCACCTTTATGGCTAGAACAGTATTTCTCGCGCTTGTTTTTTTTCACGGTTGTGTGACTGTTTGTATCCAGATATTGGCTCATGAATAAGTTCCAATCGCCGCATATGATAACTGATGCATTGTCGAGTTCAGGAATATTTGTCTTTATATAATTGTAAAAAGGGTGTTTGCCGTTTTTAGGGATGTTTATATTCACTAATGTAACTGGCGTTTCGTGTATATCAACGTTCATTAATAAAAAGTTCCCACCAGGATCCTTCTCAATCGAGTTAACATTGTATTCAAAATTGTTGTTAATCAGTATAAGGACTCCGCGTGAATTGGATATAAAGGGGCTCACCCAGGCGTCCAATTCTCACTCATCCCTGATTACATTTTCATAATTAATATCTGTGTGAGTGTCTTGCAGTCAAATTCGAAATTCGTTTTCTTAAAGTAACGAAATACATCTAATATTTAAGTTTTATCAGTCAATCCCTGACAGTTCGTGGAACAATTCGCACATCATCAGCCATTATTTATTTAAGTAGTGATGGAGTGCCGGTTAGAGTGTTCTTCTTTAGGTCTCCCTGGTGGAAGGAATTTCTCAAAATGTACATAATTTGTTCCAAATATTGCTCTAATGATACTATCATTAAAGCAATTAAGTCTGAGTGTTGGACACAAACATTAATACGATGACGACATAAACACGGAAAACATCAAACTCACACATATTTCACAGTTAGGGCAGGTTAGTATTGATTCACTCCAGACTACATCATTTCTTTCCGAATCAGCTCGACTTCAAGATAGCTCCAAAGATATATGTGAAGGCTGATCGCACTTTGCCACAGGATAACAAAATGTATTATAGCTTTTAATTGCGAGAAAAAAAGAGAAACAGAATGAAAAGAGTAAAAACCTGATAGGAATGCATAAGGCAAAAAAAATAATACTAATAATGGCTATATTATATTGGAGGAAAAAACAGAAACAAAACTTTGAAGAATTGAATAGAAAAATGGAAATAAATACAAAATTAATTGAATAATTAAACAGCATTAAGCATGAGTTGAATATGCGATATATAAACAGATTTTGTAAGAATATAACCTTGGTAAAGTTCACCTACTGATCTACCTGCTTCGCCCACACCTGGAAGTTTTACCAGTACCGGAATCCTAAAACAGAGTTCCAAATATTAACCGTCAACAGTTGAACTTTCGACAAACTCTTCCTGTACACAATACCAAAGTCTAGTCCGTCATTCAATATTCAGGAGTCCATTAAAGAATAAATAATTAATTGCCATGAAATGCCACTGTTTTTTTAACTATCATTTTGCCACCCTCAAAACGTTCAACATCCCCCCCCCCCCGCCACTTTTTGTCGCAGCCAGAGAAAACATCGTCTGTACCGCTTTGAATTAAGCGGAAGAATTATCTCACACCTAGATGCAGAATTAAGTGACCTGAATTTGATTAAACCTACCTCTTGCGTCGTAGATATACAGTCTGTGATTATAGCTGTCCACAGTGATGGCGACCAGGAGATGGAATTTCACACCAGCGAGACATGTGGTGATGTATTCAAAGACAATAACCAGTGGTTTAGTTGCGCCGATGATGACACCCTGATGCAGGCCCTCGAATGCTAAAGACAGGCGCGCGATGCCAATGTACCCTGCAAACCATGGATCACCGTCGACATGGTCAAAATTAAGCTGATTCGTAGGCAAGGAAAAAGTACCTCTTGTGTCGCGGACAGCAGGTGAGTAGGCTATGAAACTATCTTGATGTCTGGCAGTAACAGCCTGCCGACATTCTCAACTCTTATTCGCTCCCTATTTAAGTTCTATCGATGTCTACCGGAGAATCTCCAGATCACATGCAAATTACATCTGACATCTGAGAAAATGTATCATGAGTGTCATCTTTCAGCTGAAATATATCCCGGATATTCTCAATCCGATCTTTAGGAAGAAGTGTAATGCAACCTACCTGGTGGAATAATCATCTTGCCTGTACAGAGCAAAGTGATGGAGATCCAGCTAAAAGTCCAGTCATTTTTTCTGCCAGAGGCAACATTTTCTTCAGATTGGCTTTACTGCAGGGACCTCTCCGTTTCTCAGTGCACTATAACTACAGAAATCGGCCATGATACTGTAAAAATGCTACTGAATTCCTACATATTATTTTTAAACATGGTATCAGCTCTTGAATGACGTCGTCAATCCTGTTAGTCTAGCCAACAAACCATAGTCCACAACAAAGCACCAATTACAATCTCTAATCAATATCACAGAAGACTACAACAATGAAGAATTGCACGAGCTACAGTCATCGAAATTAGCGGTACTTGCGAACAAAGTTGAAGACAAAATCACTCTCGCATCATGTGCCACAACTCAAAGTTTCTAAAATTTGGCTCTACATATCGCATGCTGATAGAAAATACGAGCGTAGCGTGTAAGATCTATGGCGTAACGTTTGCGTCTAATTCCGTTGACCCGAGGCTAGGGGTCGTGTGAGCCCATGTATTTCAAGATCATCATAGTGTTCATATGAACAGTAGTCGCAATAAAAGCGTGTCTGAGATACATCATACCGTAGATAACGACTTTACAACGGAAATCATATGCATTAAGAATACTGACCAGCGATACAATGTGATATATTTGGAACATCATGATGTCTTGCCGGCATCATTGAAACCTGTTGACCGCTTCTCTCTGTTGCAGGAAACTAACCTAGTTTTATATGTACTACTATTTCTTTCTTTAAATTTGGTGCCAGGCATGTATCATTCCTTATGACGTGAAATTTGTATGTGTTGGTCTGCGTTAATTACACTGGTGACCAATTTTCTTCTTTTTGGACGCACAATAAAATCTTGAAATGAAAATAGCCAACAATGCTACATGCGGGCTTGATTAAATGTGGAATATGTATGAAACAGGGGGCTTATCCGCTCAACCTCTAAGAGACGTTTGAAGAAATGACACTGATCATTTACACAGATATAATCTGTACCATTTGTTACAGGCTTCCGTAGAAATGACAAAGTTTGTTGCACATGATTATAGTCCGTAAAAGGGCAGCATATCTGGCTTCTGTAGAACTGACACAAAGAATCTATCGTGCAAGATAATAGTCTGTACCCGCTAGTGACGACAGACTTCCGTCGATCTAGATGACAGACATGCAATAATATAAAGTGCTTCCCTAGAAGTTACACACAGTAAGTTCATCAAACAATAGATAGTCGGCACACAATTCATCACAACTCTCTGGTATGAGGTTCCTTAGAAATGACTCGCAGTGATGCAATATTATTTATGTACTATAACTCGTTACGGGGATAACAGGCTTCAATCGAAATCATAAACAGTCAAATAAAAATAATATCGTCCATATCACTTGTAACTGGACAGAACACTAATATGCATCATTGGTGATAACAGGCATCCATATAAAGTTGTGCTCTTGCAAAGTCCAGTAATGTGCTTCCGTAGAAATTACGAACGATTTATTACATATTGGATATTAGAGCGCTGGCACGGACAAAAATCTGCCTATCAAAATATCACATATTCTGTAATGCTGGTAACTGGCTACTGACATCTGCACAGCCCATAATAATGATAACTGGTTAATGACATTTACACAGCTCACTTTCAGAAGTTTTGGGTATAAACGTGACGTGCGCAAAAGGACCCATGCTCTTTGGGTCCGTAAGGTCTATATCCAAAAATATCTGGTCAATTTGACCCAATCATGTTCACAATAATAGTAACTGGTTACTGACATTCTCACAGTCCATACTAATGTGCACAGCTGGTTGCTTGTAACCGGCTTCCATGGAAATCGGTAGTTCACAAAAGAATTTCTTCGTCGATAATAGAAATATTCTGGCAATTTAGTACGCCTCACACGAAAAGTCCTCAGACGAAAAGGAATCATTCATTCCATCTTCAACACGTAATGCCTCGACTGGAACATTCCACAACACAATATTATACGTACTAGATAGAAGTCGTAGTAAGCGAAATCAGTAAAGCACAACTGCAAATAATTCCGCTTATACTGGCTACGAGAAAGAAATGCCAACCCAGAATATGTATTTGTTTTTCATCTTAGCTACTGTATTTGCTCAAAACGTACAGCAAACATTTATATATTGTCTGGCTCGATCCCATATGGCAGGTTTCAGGTCCGTCATTTAGTCTTCAAACACCATTTCAAAGAATCTTCCCGTATAATCTTAATGAAGTTTGAATGTGGCATGGTAAGCGGTAACTTTCAGAAAAGCCGCAAAAAAAAAGGTTTATCTGTAATGTATATATTTCATTTTACGCCTACTTAAGGAAGATATTTCATCGTAACGGACCACGAATAGTTAATGGATGCCGTATTTGGTTATTTACTGCCGAAATAACTTCACACACTCTCGTCTGAACTCACTGGTATAGACTGCATACACGATGGGATTGGCGAATTTTGATACCGTGAGTATACAAAGCGTCGCTATCTCCAAATTAAATATTCCAACATCACTCTTTTGTCGTTCTACAAAAAGTTTGCTGAAGCGTACTCCCAAATATGACACCCAGCATAGAAAGAATATCCCGGTCACGAGGGAAACGGTGAGGGTGGCTTTGGTCGATCTGGATGATACCATGACAATGGCAGATGACGTCTCTGAGCATCCAACTTGAGGCATCGGTTGGCCTGTGACCTTTACTTGCTTGTATATTTTGATCTGACAAACCACAATCACGACAGTGCATGGTACGAACCCGGTGACACTCAGCACAGCAAGGACACCCATCGAGCGGGGGCACCCAGACCATTCAACCGCACATGATTGTAGATCTGGAAAGTAATTATATGAGCTAAACCCAATCAAAGGTAAGATGGCAATGATTGTCGGATATATCCAGGAGGCGGCAATTACAAATATACAGCGCCTGTAATTGACAAGAACAGCATATCCAGTGATCTACAGCCAGTAGCCAGTGATCTAAATGTACCGACGATGACACCCTGAAGCAGATCCTCCAGTGCTAAGGCAGCCACGAGATAGTAAGGCACTCGATGTAGTAGCGACCTACGGATCACCGTCAACAGGACCAGAAAATTTCCCGCCACAGCTAGCAAAGCACCGCTCGCATAGAATAGTACTGCAATCTGCAGCCACCCATCAGGCAGTTTATAGTTTACGGTACTATTCACTGATGAGCATGTTATATTCATAGCGTTATAATGTAAAATTCAGTCGCAAAGGTTGCTAAATATTCGATTACACCAGAGGTGACACGATGGGCACAATCACACATCTGATTATTCCCAACTTAAAGACAAGAGTACACTAGTACCGCACCTAATCCACGAAGAAGGAATATCGTTCTTATTGCTAAATCATTTGGTTTAGAGCATTTCGTTCCTCCAGTATCTGATTGTAGATCATCCAACGCCAATCTTCTCGAGTAGCACCTTAATGATTCACAAGAGAATAGCAGTTTTCTAACCAAGGGTCACAACTGGCGTGCATTAAATGGTGTAGGATGAGTATAGCAAAAGCTCTTCTTCAATGGGTGACAGGATAGTTGTTGCTTTCCTAAGTGTAGCTGATAGTATCACTTTCCATTCGTGAATACATCTTGAGGGTGCATAGAAGATATAAATATGTAAATCATCATCGTATATTGTCTAGGATAAAATCCTGTCCTGTTTCCTCGGTGCAAGATTTCAATAACAGCTATGCCTTTGCTTATATAGAACGCCGACCAAGTTATCACAAGTAGTCCAGATTTCTCCGCGCAGTAGGTCACGCTTTGTTATCCTCTGAACCGTGTAAGATATACATTGTATGGAATATACTGGATACAACCGCAGAAACTCTTCTGAAAAAGATGGTTGACTGGATGTACTTTCAGTGTCCACCAGATTCCAATCATAGTTTCATGAATTCAAATTAACCAATGTTTTAAAGTTTCTCACGTTACATACGCCGAGCCATATTCTCGAATGGTTGACATAACCGTGGCAGCAACTCCACACCTCGATGGTCATCTCGAGTTTCACGTGTTAGTGTAAGGTGTTGTCTGCAACAAAAATAACCACCATGAACGCAAATTTACACCAACTATAGTTGAGGAGCGTAAGTGCTGATCTCTATCCAAGACCTTCCAGGTAATACACTATATCTGCCATTAGGTCGCGCCGTATTTGATCTGCTCTTCAAATCTTTATATCGTGATGTCCATATGTTGACATATATTGAGACGATGTGTGTACGTTCTCTTGTGCATATGCTTTCAAGCTCGACATATTACAGGGGAAGGCGTGATAGACTTTAGGTATGCTAATATCATACCTCGACTTCATTTGCGTAAACTTCGCCATCCAGAAGATGGTTTGCGGATCGTGTGTCTGCATTGTCGCGGAGCGATATCCGATACATCACCGTATACTGTTCAGTCTCCATCCGTCGGAGAACAGACTCGAGAAATCTAATAAATTACCGCCTTTTCATACCATTTCTGAAATATATATTGTCTGAGTTTAGCTGATTGGCTGAAGACATCACGTGGCCTTGATTTCATTGGATTTCCCCTTATAATTGGCTGAAAATAGATACGCACGTTCCTAGGATCCATCTTCATTTTATCCAGCCAATTTCTACGTTCCCACTTCGAACTTCCCTTGATATATCTGGACCCCTTCAATGTTCAAATAACTTATAAATAGACACGAGACGTCACTGACCTCGAAAACATTTGAAATTCGAAATGGGCCGCACAAGAGCGTTATTGATTGGCTGACCTAATTAGTGGGCACCATATTAGGAGGAAGGACGCCGCTAATAGAGGACGATGTCACTCTATGTGACTTCACGCGCAATCGATGTGTCCGTTCTGATTGGTTCTTCTGTCGTTAGCTGGTGAAATTTACACCTCGGATTTTGAACGCTGAAGGGGTCAGATAAATCAAGGCGGGTTCGAAGTGGGAACGTAGAAATTGACTGGATAAAATGAAGGTGCCAGGATCTGTCTTACCGCGTATAGATGACCCAGATGGTTAAAGGTCGACCTCGATTTAAGTAGCTACACATACCGTATTGATGTCTGGTCAGTATATAATAGGTTAAATAATCGAACACATATCTCGTGCGCACGTGCTGTTTTCGTGATGACAAAAAAGTGGAATCAAACCAAGAAGGCTGGAAGGGGGACGGGTGAATCATCAGTTGTAGCTATCAAGGAAAACATCAAATTATAGTTATACACTAATCTGAATAAAACAGTACACGATCCCGATAGCACTATGTGACGTAGCGGAGGTATAAATCGCCACGTGCAAAAGGGGTTCACATTATCAATGGAATACATGCCCAAACAAAGCGGACAGGTTTTACTATGATTTGCTGTCATCATTGAAAAGTGATGATGTATCTCTCTTGCACGAAATCATTTCTTATAGACCAGCACGTGCAGAATTGATCAACAATATCGATGGAATACAAGCCTAGAAAAGCTAGCAGTTTTTTATTTCGATTTTCATGTATAGAATTGACGATAACTTTCGTACGAAAAAGATCTTTCGATGTGGAAATTCATTTGTTGTACGACGGATCATTATTTCATGTCAGATATGACGCGCGTTATTACCGAGATATCTGTATGAATGAATGTCCGAACAAAGCTGACGAGCTCAACATTCACCGCCTCAATTTCCATGAAGCCAACTAAATCCCAGTTGTATCAGCACTGACATCTAGAGGCAAGCTCAGTATCTGGGAGATGCTCATAGTCTATGTGCTTACGTAATATTTTCCAGATTTGTCATTTTTTCGGGTAGATTCTTGGCACTCATGTCTAAACACATCTAGAAAGTTAGCTGATTAAGAAAAGAATGGGTGCCAGTTTTTGCATCAACATTTGGGACCTCCATTTTGAATTTCAAAATGGCCATCATCGAAAATCATTTTTTAAACATAATTGCCAATTATTCATTCAAATGTCATCCAATATTTGTTTCATTTTATCTAAACTCTTATAAAGGGGCCAACCATTCATTGGAAACAAAATAGGAACATGTTTACGTAGCCCCATATAGACCCATATAGTCCCATACTAGGGGTATAGGACCAATGTTTGTCCCACTGGGAAACCTACTTCTAGACATTTGCGGTATGGTTGTTTGGATTTGTTTTCTTAGTCTCGTCAAGACAAACATGATAGGAAGTGTCCCGGCACGAAACGGTGAAATTTTTGAAAAAAGTTCGAGGTCTGTCTATAGCCCCATATACATGTAGACCCATATACTGGGGTATAAGCCCAATGTACATGTACGTATAAATCCATACTGGGTGGACGTGTTGAAGTCTAGGTGAGTCCCTGGTGGTCCAATGGTGTCGTATGAGGTCTTATTTTCAAGCTCTCATGCAGGAGCACTTGACTACACTAATAATTCGTACGTTGTCAATAATCGGCGCATGCGCAGCCTGGCCGTAGTATAGAAAGCAGGCAATTTTGTGTGTGTGTGTGGGTGTGTTTGGGTTAGAGATGGGCTATTCACGGTTCGAATGGGTCGTGTGAGGTATCCATGTGAAGCCTATGTAATGGAGCATCTGGTGGCGTGGATGTGGGGTAGAAATATGGTCATTCTGCGCATGCGCAGTCTGGCCGTAGTATAGAAAGCAGACATTTTGGGGGGTATGTGGGTGTGTGTTTGGGGTAGAGATGACCGCTATGGATCCGAATGGGTCGTGGAAGGTGTCAAAGTGAAGCTTGTGTGGGTTAGAGTCAGAATGGTGTGTTTTCAAATGCAAGTCGCGTCAATCTGCGCATGCGCAGTTGGTTGTAGTAAGTAAAGTGGCCATTTTGGGGCAGTGAAAGAAGGTTTTTGGTGTAGAGAGGGACCATCCTTGGTCCGAATGCGTCGTGTGAGGTGTCATTTTGTAGCTCTTGGGGTGTAGACCCCGGATGTTCACGTCATCTGTGACGTCATCAGTACGAGTAGTAGCCAAAGTGAACATTTTGGGGCAGTGAAAGGAAGGTATTTGGTGTAGAGAGGGACCATCCTTGGTCCGAATGCGTCGTATGATGTGTCATATTGTAGCAACGCCCGCCAACGCCAAGCTTAATGCTTCAACGCCCTGGTGAAATAGCTCAGAAATTCTGATTTTCTAGATATTCCATGTAATTGTCACTAATTCTTCGAAATGCGGTGACGCCCGTCAACGCTTGTAGTTATGCCTTAACGCTCTAACATAACGCCTTGACGCCATGATATAGACCGGAGAGAGAACAACAACAACAAAAACAAGGATGACACATGAGAGAACAACAACAACAAGAAGTTTTTTCATATAGTTTATTTTCCCCAATGTTACATCATACCCACGCTGGGGGAGCCGCGTTGGGTATGTTTACAACTCAAAAAGACTCTTGCCCAATCAGAGGCCACCATTTGCATCTATCATATTCGTTCCTGTCCGTTAGATGTAGTCTTGTCCAATCAGAAGTCGCCATTTCAGCAAGTTCCATCTTCGGCCATGTTCGCTCTGAACCGTTTATTCTAATCATCGTCGGACAGGCCTGGATATTCTTCCGGCAGCATGTCCTGAAACAGTTGTTTGCGCATTCTGATCGCATTTTCCAGGGCCTCGGTGGGTGGTAGCCCCATAGCCTCTTCCAAGTGACGCTTGGCCTTCATGATGGACCTGTGCGTGGGGTCGCCTTTCATTTCAAGCGGTAGTAAGGTATACTGTTCATAGATCGCCATGGCTGTTTTCCTGATGCGGGGGCGCATTTGGGTGTACGTCTGTTGTAAATTATCCTCTCCGGCGTCCTCGATCGCTGCAGCGTAAGTATTGATAGCTGCTGTCACAATACGATCCCAGGAAGTAGGTTCTGCCTCACTTTCCATGGACGTATGCTGACTATCTGAGGTCAAGCTCTCCGTATCACTAGATAGACTCTCAGCAATCTCTGTTTCGGTATCAGTCGATACACACTCAGCAGTCTCTGTATCAGCATCCCCCTCAACGGACTCCTCGGAGTCTTCAATCCCATGTATATTTTTCTGGTGTCGCATCATATCGTAATGTCTGGTGAACGTGCGATCGCACTCAGAGCAAGTATAAGTCATGTTGACGGTTGAACGTCGACTGTGCGTGTTTTTGGAAATACGCTCGCTTTTATAGACAGTAACGCCCGTCAACGCTTAGCTTAACGCTTCAACGCCCTGGTGAATTAGCTCAGAAGCTCTGATTTCCATGGAATTTACACCAATTCATCGAAATGCAGCGACGCCCGTCAAAGCCCGTCGTTACGCCTTAACGCCCGTCTCAATTACAAGCGTCTAGTCCGTCATTCATAATCCAGCCGTCGTCCATTAGAGAATATCCGCGTCCATAATCCAAAGACCTATTCCATATTCCACATAACAGTATTAGCACCAAATTCAAAAAAACAATCATAGTATACATAAACATAGGCTTGTTTCCTGCAAGAGAGAAGCGGTCAACAGTTTTCAATGATGCCGGCAAGACATCATGATGTTCCAAAAATATCAAATCCGTATCGCTGATCAGTATTCTTAATCCATAATATTCGTTATAGAGTCGTCATCTAAAAACAAAAAAAGATGTATCTCAGTCACGCTTTGATTGTGACTGTTCATAATCTTGAAGTACATGGGTTCATACGGCCCCTAGCCCCGGGTTAAGCGGAATTAGACACAAGTTACGAAACGTAGCGCCATAGCTTAACGCTTCAACGCCCTGGTGAACTAGCTCAGAAGCTCTGATTTTCATGGAATTTATTTGGTTCACATTGGATATGCATTATTACATACTGTGAGGAGAAAATATTTGTCATATACCAGTAAGAAGTTGCACATTCATACCAATATTTCTTGATAATAACGTCGAAAACAGGTTAATATCCATGCAAACGAGTTCAGATGAGCAGTTGTCTCAACTATAATGCATTTCAAACCTAAACTATTTGCGCACATTTCGATTACATGTTTAAAATAATGTTGAATAACAAAAAATCATACAGATCGGCTAAAAAAAGGCGGCCATTTTGAAATTCAAAATGGAGGCCTTAAATGTTAATGCAAAAACTGGCACCCATTTTTTTCTTAATCAGTGATGTTTCTAGGTGTGCTTAAACATTGGTGCCAAGAATCTACCCAAAATTTTGCTTTTTTTACATAAGCCCACAGACAATCAGCGGTTTCATACTGGGATTGGTGGTGAGCTCAGATGTGTTATTCAGGACTGTGATAGGAAGACGTAAGATCGCCGGTCTGAGAGATGAAGTTATAGTGATGAATGCGTATACGGTAGACACAGTTGTTAACTGATCTGTGGACTACGATCGTATTTTCCGTGAGTGATATTTAGCGCCAAACCTGAGAATCATGGACTACTGGTACTTGACAAAATAGCTTTGTCGATTTTCTCGTTAACTTCCCTCTAGTGCTTTCCCTTGGATAAGGTGAATTTGACGCTCTTCTCGGACAACTGTCTGTATCTAAATATTGCCTCGTGAATAAGTTCCAATCGCCGCATACTGATGCATTGTCGGGTTCATGAATATTTGTCTTTATATTATTGTAAAAAGGATGTTTTATTGTAAACGATGGCGGTAGCTATGAAAAGTTAGGAACCAACATTGATAGTCTGACCAGAACAAAAATTGGCAAACTTATAGAAAACAGTGGAGAAACCCTAACTAAATCAGAAAAATCTGTTTTTAACTACATTTAAATCTAAAACCAGCCAACTTTACGGCTTACCAAAAGTTCAGAAATCAAAGGAAATCATAACTGCGGTTCATTCACAAAAATCAGAATATGTGCGACTATCAAATGCAGAAGATTTATGCTTTCGACCTATAATAGTAGGCCCGATATGCCCAACCAGTAGGTTAAGCGAGTTGATTGATAAGTTGCTAAAACCATATGTTAGATTTGTTCCATCCTACGCCAGAGATGATATAGATTTCCTAAATTACGTAGGCCTACCTTTCAATATTAGAGATGAAGAGGTATTTTGTACTCTGGATGTTACAAACTATGGTAGTATTTCCCATGAGTTAGGATATAGAGCCATTCAGTACTGGCTTGATACTTATCCCAATCAAAACGAACATCGCTTTCATAAAGAATTCATTTTATCAGGGATCAAAATTATATTGGAAAACAATTCGTTTGAATTTGGTAATCAAAATTATCGACAAATTTTAGGCACGACATGGGTACAAAATTTGCCCCCATCTACGCGACTTTAGTATTGGGCTATCTGGAAACACAGTTATACGAAGAAATTGAGCAGAAATACGGACGGGATGTCAGAGAAGAAATTGAAACGTCCTTCAAAAGATTTTTAGATGACTCTTTTCTAATATTCAAAAGCAAATATGGCACCATCATGGAGTTCCATAATCTCCTAAACAGTTTGGACCCTAATATTCAATTTACTTTAGAAACAAATAAGGCTGAAATTTCTTTTCTAGACATTCTGCTTAAAAGAGAAAATGATCAAATTGTTACTGATATTTTTTATAAACCAACAGACACGAAACAATATCTGTCATACAAATCATGTCATCCGCGGCATGTTAAGAACCAAGTGCCGTTCAATCTCGCCAGAAGAATTTGCACAATAGTAACAAAACCAGACTTGCGTACTAAACGGTTGGGCGAGTTGAAGCAGTTTCTACTTGAAAGAGATTATCCCGACGGAGTCATTGAGAATGGATTTTCTAAAGCCCTCTCAATAGATATCGACACGTTAAGAAATCCAAGAAAGAATCAATTAACAGCAAAGGTGCAGACTTTCATTAATACGCACAATCCTAATAACGACAACTTTTCCCCCATTGTTAAAAATAACATAACCATTCGTGAGTCAAATGACCGACTGAAGAAAGCAAAGCGACAAGGCCCCAATTGCTTACAAAAGCTAAGCATGAGCTAAGTCCCGATCAAGTCTATACAACATCAAAATGCGGAGAAGTACGATGTAAATGTTGTCTAAATCTCACTATTGGCAGTTCATATCTCTTTCGGAAAACTAACAAACACTTCAAAATTAAACATAATATGAACTGTAATTCTAGAAATCTTCTGTATGTTCTGACTTGTAATGGATGTGGCGCTCCATAAATAGGCGAAACAGGGAACCGTCTGAAATCAGGGACTCGCGTTCACCGACAACAACTAGAAACACATAGATTACGTCATCTCAAAGTGATTCAACATGCTGCAGATTGTGCTAGCAATCTTGAGATAAAATTTTCCAATTTTCCGGGGTTTTTTTTAATTCAACACGGACGATTTATCTAGCGCATTTTTGGGGTCAACCCACCACAAATTGCAACAGAATTTATTTCACTGCTATGCATTCCAGAAAGGTCCCCAGAATAACATACTAAAAGTCTACAATCCCATATGCATGGGAAATATCCTAAATTTCAAGTTGAAATTAACCGTATGCATGACGAACTCCAAAATATACATGACTGGCTTTCGTGTAACCGACTCTCCCTAAACATTAAAAAAACTAAATATATGTTTGTTGCACCAGGCAGAAACTCCACAGTATTTATACCCAAACTTTTGATATCTGACTACGAAATCGAAAATGTAACAAGCTTTAAATTTCTTGGTGTCTATCTAAATAATAAATTAAACTGGCAAACGCACATTTCTGAACTTTCGTCCAAACTAGCCAGAAACATCGGCGTTATCAATAACATCAAATATCTCATCAACAAAAAGACTCTGATCACGCTTTATTATTCCTTGTTCTATTCGTATTTATCATATTGTAACATTATTTGGGGGAACACTTTTCCAACCCACCTTAAGCCACTCGTCATGCTCCAAAAACGACTTATACGCATTGTATCTCAAACTGGAAAATATACACATACTGACCCATTATTTATTGAATTGAATATACATGTACTTCCATTTCCTAAAGTAAATAATTACATAATGTCTGTATTTACCCACAAATATTTCCACAAGCCTTACCTATTACCCCTCAACTTCCGAAACTACTTCACGAAACTATCCGAGGTTCACTTCTACCCAACCCGACAAGTAGGCACCAACCTCTACAGAATCGCCTATCATTCTAACTTGTGATATTACTCAACAAAAACGAAAGGTCCACGAATATGGAACTCACTTCCCCACGACATTAAGTCCTGTCTATCAATGTCTGTTTTCAAACTCCGGTTGAAGTCGCACCTTGCTGTAAATTAATGCTAAATATAATATATCAATCCATACTTTACTACATATAGCTCAAACCTCCACCTTCGCACCCAAAAATAACTAATGATGTTAACATATCAGTACACTTATTAATTTATTGACTGCACGGTATATGTATTTCTACGGTTCTGTCATATAAAACTCTCGATGCAAGTGAAATCTTTTCTGACAGTTATTATCGGCAAATGCCAGGTACAAAGCAGAAACAGCTGTTAGTCAAGGATTATTTATACTATTATTATATTTAGTATGCGTGTTCTCTGGGATGATTATTCACCGCTTTTGTATATACCACGCTTTTTGCTCTTTCACCAACTTGTACAAACTACTTCGGTATAGAACAAACCCCCTGGGGTTTTATTCCCGCCAAATGTATAGCCAGCACTTTTTATATTTGTTTATGCTACTGTTAATCTTTACCCATTTGGTGAATAAACATTCAATTCAATTCAGAACAACATATTAAAAGTCTACCAAAATTTATTTGGTGGAGATACGACTTTTTATAAAACAAAGATACACCATCATGCTTCATATAAGAAGATAGACAATATTGGTTTGTCTCTGAATAAGGACAGTTTATCATCCAGAAATTCAATCAATACATGATGATCTAGGATACATTATTCTATGGCGGTGAAAACATTTGCATTCCCAATGGATTTGCTCATAAAAGTAGATAGCAAAACGATAGTTCAGCATCAGGGTATATAATCATACATGGTAATATCCTGCCAGTTGGCATTATTTCCATTAGCATTGCTATCCGAAAGGGAACTGACAAGCTGTGATATATTTTCTTTCAACCTATGACAATCACAGACAATAGTTCCATCAACTTATAAAACTCTATTATCACAAACACGTAGCAAGTGTCAGATCCGACATTCAATAGTGTTTGTTCCTTGTTGAAAAAAAAATAATTATGCAGATCCTAATATATCATTTAATTATCAAACAAATAATACTTTGAATTATAGGCAAAGTTGACGGCATAACTTATCATGTTTCATTTTACATTCTGGTTCATGGTAACATTATTAGGGGAAGTGACTTCTCATACATATAGATGATGTCTTTTATTGTTATTCCTCATGAACACTGCCATAAGTTGAAGAATATTTCACAGCACTATCAATCCCAATACCAGTCTTCGCCAATGTCATTTTCAAAGGTCTGGGTTCAATGAGTTTGCACAGCTCAGTCGTTTGCATTCTCTACACACACTTGAACAATCCAGGCCATGATGCTTACAGGCGCATCTGCTTCAGCTGCAATCCTTCTTGCAGTTCCACCTGATAACCTCAAGTAACCCCTGAAGCTGGTGGCAGATCAGTTTTCACAGGGAGAAACCGATTGAATTGTCCACTCTCATTTTTGTGGCTGCAATGGATGGTCTTCCCCTCAAGTCAATTCCTTCGCCTGGATTACTACTGTATAAACATATAAGCGTTTTCTATGCTGCTGCAATAAATGACCTTCGTCGGGGTTCCCATGACCTGGATGAACACTTCAGCTTGTTGGCGAAATAGCTCAGTGACAGTTGTCTTCTTCAAGGCAGCACCTTTGTGAATGCCATATGGTCGGAATACAGTGTCACAGCCCAGAATGGCATGCACAAGCAACATATTTGTACAGACTTGCATTCCCAGCACAGCCTTTGTCTTCTTGACATTCTAAACTCTCCGGCCCCGCTAGTGACATGGTTATTCAGTCAAAGAAAGACGAATTTCTAGCAAGCAACGTCAACAAATAGCAGTTCATTACTCTTATAAGTGACCAGTTGGAAAGGGCGGGATGTTTCATATGCAAATGTTTTTATTGTAAAAGCTGCGTTTAACCCTATCTGGCCTGGGCTTTTTGGGACCTGTCCAGGCCTGGGGGGGGCCGAAATGGCCCCCCCTAATTATGTTTCTTATCCCTTGAGCTAGGGGGCTGAAACTTACAAACTATACCCTTGGGTCAAGCTCTACCAAAAAATGTAAAAAAATCCAAGATGGCCGCTTTGATGACGTCACAGTGACGTCATTTTCAAAAACGGCATTTTTGGGTCGATTTTTCGGTCGGATTTTCCGATTTTTTTATTTATGCAATTTCTCCGCAAAAACTGCATGATAAATTAGTAAATATTAATGTGATGTGAAATCAAATAGTTTTTGCCCATTTTTCATCGCGGAAAAGCAGAAATGTTGAAGAAATGTGACAAAAACATCACTTTTCTGGTATACCACGTGGCCGCCATCTTGAATTTACCCATGATCCTCTGCTCAGGGGGTTATGCAAATGGGCTCAAAATGACCCCAATAAGATCAACTATAAAGTCCGGGAGTTTCAGCACTCCATTTTTCGTCGTTCCGGAGATAGCGCAGAAAGTTTGGTAGGGGGGCCATAATGGCCCCCCCCAGGCCAGGCAGGGTTAATCGACTGAAAGCATCAAAACTTTGGTTGGTGATGTTATTGACCTTTTAGTTCTGCTCTGTTTTCATGCAGACATGGATGACACTGACATCTACTTTCAGCCAAGAGAGAATGCAAAGAAACGGATAGTTTGAAATGTCAAGAAGACAAAGGCTGTGCTGGGAATGTAAGTCTGCACAAATATGCTGTTTGTGCATGCCATTTAGGGCTGTGATACAGTATACTGATCATATGGCATTGGCAAATGTGCGGCCGTAAGGAAAACAACGCTCAATGAGCTATTTCGTCAATAAGCTGAAGTGTTCAACCAGGCCATTGGGAGTCCCGATGGAGGTTATCTATTGCAGGTGGTTGTGTGTTTATATAATGGTAACCCTGACGAAGCAATTGGCTGCATGAGATACAAGCGTTTCTGTGACAAAAACGAACCATATATGTGCAGGTACAACACCTACATCAGCATCAGCTAAGTATCAAGGTTCGCGTGTTTAGAGTGGAAAGGGGAAGACCATCCATTGCAGCCACAAGAATGAGGGTGGACGGCTTCTCTCTTTGAAAACTGAACTGCCACCAGTTCCACTGGCACTCTTTGGGGTTATCAGGTGCAACTGCAAGAAAGATTGCAGCTGAAGAAGATGCATCTGTAGGAGCATGGCCTATATTGTTGAAAATGTAAAATGAAACATGGTAAATGGCATGGTAGAACGTCATGGTAGAACATCAAGTTTGCCTATAATCTAGATTATTATTTGTTTGATAATTAGATGATAGGATCTGCATAATTATTCTTCTTTCGTCAAAACATATCTGACACACAACTGCGATAGATCATTAATGGTTTGCAGGGCTGTATTTTTCAACAAACAACATGTTGTGATAATAGAGAGATATCTCCATGAGTGAGTTCGTGGAAATATTGTCTGTGACAGTTATCGGTTGAAGGAAACTATATCACAGCTTGTCATTTCATTTATTTTGGGAGAGAATTCCTCTTTCATATGATTATGCTAATGGCAAAAATGTTAACTGTCTGAATATTACCATGTATAATTCATATAGCCTGATGCTGAACTATCAGTTTGCTATCTACGCTTATGAGCAAATCCACCGGGAAGACACATGTTTTCACTACCATGGAATACTGTACCCTGGGTCATGTATTAATTGGGTTTCTGGATGATAAACTGTCCTTATTCACGGAAAAAAAACAATATTCTACCTTGCTTATATGAGGCATAATGGCCTATTATGTATTATAAAATGGCGTCTCTTTGTTTTCAAAAAAAGTCGTATCTCCACCAAATAGATTTTGGTAGACTTTTAGTATGTTGTTCTGGGAACCTATTATAAATGCATACCAGTGAAAAAAATTCTGTTGCAATTTGTTTTGTTGCCTGGACTGTCATGAAAATGGTAAAAAGTTCAGATTTAGAATGCCCCCATACATCCGCCATTTGAATTTCTCTATAAATATTTTCGTGCAAGGGTATTATTTTAGGTTGAGTATAACCTTGCTATGATAACGAATGGAATAAGTGTAAGTAATGACCCATTTCTTTCACGCTTAGTACCAAGTACAAGGTTTTCTTATAGGAGCAAGAGACAGGTAAACACTGAAATTTCACGAAAAATACCTCAAATTTCAACTTAAAATTTAATATATTTTCCATGCATATCTGTTTGTAGAATTTTAGTATGTTATTTTAGAGACCTTTCGGAAATGCACTGCAGCAAAAACAATTCTGTTGCAATTTGTTGTGGGTCAAACCTCTATTTAACTGGACTAGATGTAAGCATCCGGTTGGAAAAAGAAAAAAATGTTTATTGAAAAATACGGGGAATCCCTCAATTGCTAATACCGAAAACATATCACTTGATTATTTGATCGATTCGGAGTCACTAAAACAGTAGTTCAATATTCGCAGACTGGTTCCAGAAAATGAGTTATCTGCGCATGTCTTCAGGTGCATGGCGACCAAGAACTGCAAAGTACGCATGTCTGAGTACATCGAAACGCGCACACCAACCAGCAGTCGTGTCTCTGTAATCATTGTTTTGTATTTGACTATACTTGTTCTGTTATTATGACTTTATGTAACCATACAACAATAACTGTAAACATGCTGCACTATATAAATTGTATCTAATAGCATGGCCCACACCTGGAAGTTTTACCAGCACCGGAATCCCAAAGGAGATTTTCAAATATTAACCGTCAAGAGTTGAACTCTTCCTGTACAAAATACCAACTAGTCCATCATTCGTCCATTAAAGAATAAATAATTAATTGCCATAAAATGCCACTGTTTTTTAACTATCATTTTGCCACCCTCAAAACGTTCATCATCATCCACCATTTTTGTCGCAGCCAGAGAAAACATCGCCTGTACCGCTTTGAATTAAGCCGAAGAATTATCTCACACCTAAATGCAGAATTAAGTGACATGAATTTGATTAAACCTACCTCTTGCGTCGTAGATATACAGTCTGTGATTATAGCTGTCTACAGTGATGGCGATCAGGAGATGGAATTCCACACCAGCGAAACAGGTGGTGATGTATTCAAAGACAATAACCAGTGATTTAGTTGTACCGATGATGATACCGTGATGCAGGCCCGCGAATGCTAAAGACAGGCGCGCGATGCCAATGTACCCTGCGACCTATGGATCACCGTCGACATTGTCAAAATTAAGCTGATTCATAGACAAGGAAAACGTACCTCTTGTGTCGTGGTCAGCAGGTGGGTAGGCTATCAAACTATCTTGATGTCTGGCAGTAACAGCCTGCCAAATCTCTCAACTCTCATTCGATCCCTTCCACATGGCCGAGAAATCTGAGCCCGAGTTAGTCGAGATTGTTATGCTTCACGGTTCACATGAATTCAATTCATCTCCCTTCCTTAAGTTCTATCGAATCTCTATTGATGCTTACCGGAGAATCTCTAGATCACATGCAAATTACATCTGACGTCTGAGAAAATGTTTATGAGTGTCATCTTTCAGCAGAAATATATCCCGGATATTCTAAACCCCAGTTTTATACAGTTTTATGTATGGATATGGAATAGGTCTTTGGATTATGGACGCGGATATTCTTTAATGGACGACGGCTGAATTATGAATGACGGACTAGACGCTTGTATTAAGAAGAAATGTAGTGAAACCAGGCTACTTGGTGGAATAACCATCTTGCCAGTACACAGCAAAGTGATCGAGATACAACTAAAAGTCCAGTCATTCCACCACAGGTAACATTTTCATCAAATTGGCTTTACTGCAAGGACCTCTTCGTTTCTCAGTGGTCGGTAATGATACTGCCAAAATGCTGCTGAAAGGATACATATTATTTTTAAAAGCAAAATCAGCTCTTGACGTCGTCAACCATGTTAATCTAGCCAACAAACCATAGTCCACAACAGAGCACCAATTACAATCTCTACTCAATATCACAGGAGACTACCATTTGCGTACACTTCGTCATCCATAAAATGGCTTGCGAATCGTGTGTCTCCATTATTGCGGAGCGATATCCGGTACTTTACCGGATTCTGTTCGGCCTTCATCCGGCGGAGAACAGACTCGAGAAATCTGATAAATTACAGGTTTTCATACCACCTCTGAAACAGATATTGCCTGGGCTTACAAAATATATAGGTATGTATAACTTTCGTATCATCCAAGAGGTGCTGTGGATCTGAAATTTTGAACAAGTAGTTCATCACATGACTCCAAAATGGCGAGTTACGTTGGGGTTACGTCGGCAGACTTTGGCTGATTTGCTGACGAAGTCACGTGGTATTGATTTCTGGAAATTCCCTCTCGCAGTTGTCGAAAGTAGGCTGAAAATGGATACATACGATCCCAGGGTCAGTCTTACCGCGTATAGATGACCGAGATGGTTACAGGTTGAGGAGACTACAACGATGAAGAATTGTAAGAGCTAGTCATCGAAATTAGCGGTACTTGCGTACAAAGTTGAAGACAAAATCACTCTTGCAGAAACTTATAAAACAGAGCTATATCATCAAGTGCCACCACTCAAAAGTTTCTCAAATTTGGCTCTACATATCGTATGCTGATAGAAAATACGAGCGCAGCGTGTAAGATCTATGACGTACCGTTAGCGTTTAATTCCGCTGACCGGGGCTAGGGGCCGTATGAACCCATGTATTTCAAGATCGTCATAGTGTTAATATGAACAGTCACAATGAAAGCGTGTCTGAGATACATCATACAGTAGATAACGACTTTACAACGGAAATCATATGCATTAAGAATACTGATCAGCGATACGATTTGATATATTTGGAACATCACGATGTCTTGCCGGCATCATTGAAAACTGTTGACCGCTTCTCTCTTGAAGGAAACTAACCTAGTTGTATGTATACTATTGGTGCTGATGTAATTATGAATTAGATCTTTGGATCATGGACGCGAAAATTCTTTGATGGACGAAGGCTGAAAATTGAATGACGGACTAGACGCTTATAATGTAGTACTTGGTAGGTGCCGGTCTTCACGACATAAACGATCTTACGCTAGCTGCTCACACATACCTACTAGACATACGGATTCTACTGCACGTTAAGGACAATATAATACTCAACTTTCGTGAATCAAGACACTAGGCTTAAGATGTGATATAACTTGAATTTATTGCAATGACAAAGGATATGAGAAACAATTACCCCAACTATGCATGTATCATTCGTTATTACATGGAATTTGTATGTGTTGGTCTGCGTTAATATGCACTGGTGACCAATTTTCTTAGCCTGGACAATGACATCTTGAAATGAAAAATAGCCGGTGTGATGGATAAGAATGTCCTGGTGGTCCCTTTTCATATCCTTTTCTGTTGCAACCAAGGACGGACACTTGTCCCCAATGTAGACAAAATTGTCATAGCTGGGTTGGGAGATAGGACCCGGACACCCGGACATTCTTAGCCTCCACACCGACAATGCTCCATGCGATATTAAATAATTGTGAAATATGTATGAGGGCATATCCGCTCAACCTCTAAGAGACGTTTGTACAAATGACACTTATAATTTACAGAGATATAATCTGTACCATTTGTTACAGGCTTCCATAGAAATTACAAAGTTTGTTGCACATGATTATAGTCTGTAAAAAGGCAGTATATCTTGCTTCTGTAGAATTGACACAGAGTCTATCACGCAGTTAATAGTCTGTACCCGCTAGTGACGACAGGCTTCCGTCGATCTGTATGACAGACATGCAATAGTATAACCTGGTAAAGTGCTTCCCTAGAAATTACACGCAGTAAATGCATCAAACAATAGGTAGTCGGCACACAATTTATCACAACTCTCTGTTATGAGGTTCCTTAGAAATGACACACAGTGATACAATGTTATTTATGTACTATAGCACGTAACGTGGATAACAGGCTTCAATCGAATGACAAACAGTCATGAAATAATACAGTCCATGTCTCTTGTAACTGACTTCCGTAGCAGTGACACGCGTTTCGTCAAGCAGGGAAATAGTCTGTAAAAATGGCGGGTACCTGGCTTTCTTAGAAATGGCACAAACAGTTCATCATACAGGGAATAATTGTCGCAGCTTGTAATAGCTTCCATGGAAATGACACAGCTTGACACATCCATCACATAGTATGCACCACTGGTGATAACACGCTTTCATAAAAAGGTCTGCATTTTCAAAGTCCAGTGATGTGCATCCATAGAAATTACAAACAATTTATCACACAATGTATAGCAGGGCGCTGACCAGAACAAAAATCTACCCATCAAAATATCACATATTGTGCAATGCTGGCAACTGGTTACTGACATATACATAGTCCATAATAATGGCAACTGGTTACTGACATGTACACAGTAACTGGTTAATGACATTTTCACAGTCCATAATAATGTGCACAGCTGGTTGCTTGTAACTGGCTTCCATGGAAATCCGTCGTTCACAAAAGAATTTCCTCGTCAATAATCGAAAGTTCCTCGCGTTTTAGTACGCGTCACACGAGAAACTCCCAGACGAAAAGTAATTATTTATTCCATCTTCAACGCGTAATGACTCGACTAGAACAATCCACAACCAACAATATACGTACTAGATAGAAGTCGTAGTAAGCGAAATCAGTAAAGCACAACTGCAAATAATTACGCTATCCGAAAGAAATATCAGACAAAAAATATGTATTTTTTCATCTCAGCCACTGTGTGTGAACAAAACGTGGAGCAAACATTCATATATTGCCTGGCTCGGTGTCATATATCAGGCTTCAGATCGATCATTTAGTATTCAAACACCATTTCAAAGATTCTTCCTGTATAATCTTCATGAAGTTCGAATGTGGTATAGTAAGCGTTAACTTTCAGAAACGCAGCAGGTATATCTGTAATGTATATATTTCATTTTACACTTACATGAAGGAGTCCTGTCGCTATGACTGGAAAACATTGTAATGGACCACGGATAGTTAATGGATGCCGGATTTGGTTATTTACTGCCGAAATATCTTCACACACTCTCGTCTAAACTCACTGTTATACACTGCATACACGATGGGGTTGACGAATTTTGACACCGTGATTATACAATGCGTTGCTATCTCCAAACTAAATATTTCAACATCACTCTGTTGCTGTTCATCAAAAAACTGCCTGAAGCGTACTCCCACATATGGCACCCAGCACACAAAGTATATTCCGGTCACGAGGGAAACGGTGAGCGTGGCTTTGGTCGGTCTGGATGATACCATGACAATGGCAGATGATGTCCCTGTGTGTGCAACTTGAGGCATTGGTTGGCCTGTGACCTTCTTCACTTGCCTGTATATTCTGATCTGACAAACCACAATCACGACAGTGCATGGAAAGAACTCGGTGACACCTATGACTGCAATCAACCCCATCGAACTCGGGCCCTTTGACCATTCAACCACACATGTTTGCAGACGGGGAATGTAATCATATGAGCTAAACCCAATCAAAGGTAACATGGCAAGGATTGCCGGGTATATCCAGCAAGCTGCTATGACAAATATACAGCGCCTGTAGTTGACAAGCACAGCATATCTCAGGGGCATGCAACATGCGATGTAGCGATCAACAGTGATGGCGACCAGGAGAAGGAATTCTACACCAACGAGACATGTAGTGAGGTAACCATAGAGGACACAGGTCGCACCTCCGAGCGGCCAGCATCCAGTAATAGTAGCCAATGATCTAAATGTACCGGTGATGGCACCCTGAAGCAGATCCTCCAGTGCTAAGGCAGCCACGAAATAGTAAGACACTCGATGTAGTAGCGGCCTCAGGATCACCGTCAACAGGACCAGAAAATTTCCCGCCACAGCTAGCAAAGAACCGCTTAAATAGAATAGTACTGCCATCTGTAGCCATCCATCAGGCAGTTTATAGTTTACGGTACTATTCACCCATGAGCATGTTATATTCATAGCGTTATAATGTATAATTCAGTCACAGGGGCGGCTAACTGTGCGATTATACTAGGGGTAACACGAGTGTCACAATCACATATGTCACAATTTAAAGCCAAAAGTACACTAGTACCGTACCTGATCCATGAAGCAGGAATATCGTTCTTATTGCTAAATCATTTGGTTAGAGCATTTCGGTCCTCCAATATCTGATTGTAGAAAATCCAACGCCAATCTTCTCGGGTAGCATCGTAATTGATTCACAAGATCATTGCAGTTTTCTAACCAAAGGTGACAACTGGCGTGCATTAAATAGTGTAGGATGAGTATAGCAAAAACTCTTCTTCAATGGGTGACAGGATAGTTGTTGCTTTTCTATGTGTAGTTGATAGTATCACTTTTCATTCGTGAATACATCTTGAGGGTGCATAGAAGATATAAATATGTAAATCATCATCGTATATTGTAACAATCTATGATAAAATCCTGTCCTGTTCCTCCATGCAAAATTTCAATAACAGCTGTGCCATTGCGTGTATAGAACGCCGACCAAGGTATCGCAAGTAGTCCGGATTTCTCCGCCCAGTAGGTCACGCTTTTTTATCGTCTGAATCTTGTAAGGGATACATTGTATTGAATATACTGGATACAACATATACCTCCACAGAAACTCTTCTGAAAAAACTCTTCTGAAAATGATGATTGACTAGATGTATACTTTCACTGTCCACCAGATTCCAATCATAGTTTCAGGAATGAAAATTAACCAATGTTTCAAGTTTCTCACTGTACATACACCGAGTCATTTTCTCGAATGGTTGATATAACCATGACAATAACACACCTCGATGATCATGACACTGTCCTGGAGTTTCAGGTGTTAGTTTAAGGTGTCTACAACAAAAATAACCACCATCAATGCAAATTTACACCAACTATGGCTGAGGTGCGTAAGAGCTGATCTCTATCCAACACCTTCCAGCTAATACACTATATCCGCCATCAGGTCGCACCATATTTGATCTGCTCTTCTAATCTCTAAATTGTAATGTCCATATGTTGACAGATATTGAGAGGATGTGTGTGCGTTCTCTTCTGCATATGCTTTTAAGCTCGACATATTACAGGGGAACGCGTGATAGACTTTAGGTATAATAATATCATACCCCGACTTCATTTGCGTTAAACTTCGCCATCCAGAAGATGGTTTGCGGATCGTGTGTCTCCATTATGGCGGAGCGGTATAAGATACATCACCGTATACTGTTCGGTCTCCATCCGGCGGAGAACAGACTCGAGAAATCTGATAAATTACAGTTTTTTCATACCATTTCCGAGATATATATTGTCTGGGCTTACAAAAGATACAGATATGAATAAATTCCGAAGCATCCAAGAGGTGTTGTAGATCTGTACTTTCAAAGAAGTAGGGCAGCACATCACTCGAAACTGGCGGGTTACGTTGGGGTTAAGTCGGTAGAGTTTAGCTGATTGGCTGACGACATCACGCGGAGTTGATTTCATGGGATTTCCCCTTGTAGTTGCTAAAAGTAGGCCGAAAATAGACACGCACGCTCTCAGGAGGCTACAGACTCCTAAATAATTTACACGTTCGGCAGTATTAACACAACTGTACCTCGCTGATTCCCTAATTGGATTGACTTTCATCTTTCGGCAGGAAGTAGTTTATTTCAAGCGCTACAAGGTGACCAACTTCTTGTCAAACATTATCCGTCAAAATTTTAAGCTGTGCTCTACACAAGAGGTCCCCATTTCGCTGTTTTCTCTGCCTGCTGAAAGCAGTGCTCAGGCCCCGCAAATAGCCCCCCGGCGAGGCATGTTATCGAGCAGTGAATCGAAATAAAATTTGCAGCTGAATAGAACATATACCATACTTGCCAGTGGTACCAAAGGCTTTCCATTAATCGTCGCAACGAAGGCGGAAAAAAATCGAGAACATTCTGGTCTTTGGCCCTACGTGTAGGGGTTAACGGATCCAGACTTTTTTTTATTTAGGAGCCTGTAGCCTATTAGGTGGGCTTATTTCATCCGATCATTCTGATATCAGACATGGGCTTGCATCATTCAATTGCTTGGACGCTTGAAAAATTTCACGCATTTCCATCTAATACTTTTCGCGCTATGTGGTTTTTGCTACATGTACCCCCATCAAAATACAACAGTTTTCGGCTAGCTAAAGCACATATCTGGTCTTGGCGATCAGGCCCGGGATTTTAGAGATACCATAACAAACGCTATGATTAGTTCTTGAATGGATGGTGCATATATTCCTACATATTCGGAAACATGTTACGAGCGTGTTAGTCCTTCCATTAAATTATTGTCATTTTTGCGATATCATACCCTTGAAAACGCTAATTTTGGGCAATTTTGTGGATTAAAGTTGATTTTTTTGAAAATTCAGTGGCGTGTAACTGTCAAATTTAGCTATATATTAACTGCGAATGTTCCCTCTACAAATAGATGCGAAAACTGCCAATTCGAAAGAAGGATAATGCAAATGATATTACAAAATCTGTCCCCACCCCCCATGTTAGGTGTCTAAATTCAGGATGACCCTTCCGGTTTATGTCCGATGTTAGCCAAGATCAAACGAATCTTTCTGAATCAGGTATTGTATTATCGCAGGCACAGGTAGTCCATGTATTTATTATAAACTTGTATAATTATTTCAGGTTTTGGAGTTCCACTAAGAATGAATTAATAGCCACTGATTCAGGTAAACAATCCAAAAATGGGAGGATAATCTAGCTAAAACTAGGCTGTAATGTCTGTATCTGACGATTTAAGTATCCTCAGCCGGGTATCTGATAAGTCTGTTATACCATGCAACTGACTGAATCAGTGCTGATATCAACCAGTTCATCTTGAGTCAAATAGAGACCTTACAATGATCACATCTTCTCATCAGAAACCAGCATTTTTCGATCATTTTAGCATTTCGACGATGCAGCAGATGATGCCAATCCACAGAATACTGAAATAATTCAATCCATTCAGTATCACTTGAAAATATATCTTGGTCATAAATATTTGAGACGGTAAATATCTGCAAAACGGTTCGAACTGCTGATTTTGATCAGTGAAAACGGACAACAAATATACCCCCTTCCCATTAATAAAACGACCCCACCCAATTTCAACCCCCTACATTGAATGGAATCTCCCAATTTCTACCAAACAATAAATAATTTAAGCAACGATACCCAATTTAGCGGTGTATACCTTACCGAGAGTCCATTTTCCAACATAGCTTGATCAAATACTTCCAAAACATGTTGATCTAATAGGCTACAGACTCCTAAATAAGTTACACGTTCGGCAGTATTAACACAACTGTACCTCGCTGATTCCCTAATTGGATTTAGACTTTCATCTTTCGGCAGGAAGTAGTTTATTTCAAGCGCTACAAGGTGACCAACTTCTTGTCAAACATTATCCGTCAAAATTTTAAGCTGTGCGCGCCCCATTTCGCTGTTTTCTCTGCCTGCTGAAAGCAGTGCTCAGGCCCCGCAAATAGTCCCCCGGCGAGGCATGTTATCGAGCAGTGAATCGAAATAAAATTTGCAGCTGAATAGAACAAATACCATACTTGCCAGTGGTACCAAAGGCTTTCCATTAATCGTTGCAACGAAGGCGGAAAAAAATCGAGAAAATTCTGGTCTTTGGCAGAGATGACGTGTAGGATCGGGATTTTTTTTTATTTAGGAGCCTGTAGCCAGGATCTGTCTTACCGCGTATAGATGACCCAGATGGTTAAAGGTCGACCTCGATTTAAGTAGCTACACATATTGGTGCCTGGTCAGTATATAATAGGTTAAGTAATCGGACACATATCTCGTGCGCACGTGCTGTGTTCGTCATGACAAAAAAGTGGAATCAAACCAAGAAGGTTGGACGGGGGACGGGTGCGTCGTCAGTTGTAGCTATCAAGGGAAACATCAAATTGCAGTTATACACTAATCTGAATAAAACAGTGCACGATCCTGATAGCACTATGTGACGTAGCGGAGGTATAGTTCGCCACGTGCAATCAGGGTCTCACATCATCAATGGAATACATGCCCAAACAAAGCTGACAGGTTTTGCGATGATTAGCTGTCATCACTGAAAAGTGTTGATTTATCTCTCTTGCAAGAACCATTTCTTTTAAACCAGCACGTGCAGAATTGGTCAACAATATCGATGGAATACAGGCCTAAAAAAACTGGCAGGTTTTTTTTTCGATTTTTATGTATGGAATTGACGATAACTGTCGTACGAAACAGGTTTTTCGACGTCGAAATTCGTTTGTTTGTATGACAGTTCATTATTTCATGTTAAATATGACGCGTGTTATTACCGAGATATCTGTATGTTCTTGGAATGCATGTCCGGACAAAGGTGACGAGCTCAACATTCACCGGGTCAGTTTCCATGAAGCCTACCATTTCCCAGTTGTATTACCACTGGCATCTAGTGTGAGCTGAAACAAGCTCAGTATCTGGGAGACGGTCAGCGGTTTCATACTGGGATTGGTGGCGAGCTCAGATGTGTTATTCAGGACTGTGATAGGAAGACGTAAGATCGCCGGTCTGAGAGATGAAGTTATCGTGATGAATGCGTATACGGTAGACAAAGTTGTTAACTGAAATACGATCGTATTTTCCGTGGGTGATATTTGACCTTAAATAAGGTGAATTTGACATACAGTCTGTACCGCCTTCAATAATGCAGAATAACTAACGCACTCCCAGATGAAGAATTAGTTGTCAGAAATCTGTTTTAAGCTTATTCATAAACAAGGTTGATCTAAAACTACCTCTTGCGTTGCAGACATGAAGATGGCGATGTAGCGATCTACAGTAATGGCGTCCGTGAGAAGGAATTCTACAACAGCGAGACATGTGACGCAGTAAGCATAGCGGATCATGGTAGCTCCCACACTCCGATCTGTTAATAATAGCCAGTGATCTAGTTGTACCGACGATGACATCCTGTTGCAGGCTAAGAATGCTAAGGCAGCAAAGAGATTGTAAGACAGCCAACGAGCCTCAGATCACCGTCGACAGGACCAGAATTAGGAGACAGGAATCTGTTTTTGAGCTGTTTCATTCAGATCATATAAACCTTGGTCGAGAGGTGCGCCACCCTTGATCGCGACTACATGGTCGAAAATGGCGGCCAAGTCGCAACCAATTGGTCGAAAGTGGCGACCAAGAAATACGTGCTCACCATATTATTCATTGTGACCAAAAAATGTTTTGACCAATGTTTTTATCGTCGCTCTCTCGGCCATAGTTTGATGGTGACTCTTCTTACTGGGTTTTTATCTGCGACCAAGAAAATATTGGTCAAAGAAGTAGTTCGACCAAGATACACATGATGACTTTTTTCGACATTAATTTTTCATGGTCACTCTTGTGACTCTTAGCTGCGACCAATATAATATTGGTTAATTGAGTGACTGTAAATAACTGTTAATTGATTGATCGAATTATTAGCTTTGCCAAATCTGTAAGCTGATTAGGATTAAAATAAGGATTAAGATATAACGTGAATTTATTGCAACAAAAAAGAATATGAGAAAAAATTACCCCAATTAAAAATGTATCATTCCCATTATTACGTGAAATTTGAATGTGTTAGTTTGCAATAATTGCACTGGTGAGCAATTCTTTTCATCCTGGACACACGGTAACATCTCGAAAATCCCCAGTTGGCCTAAGTTAAGCAAGTATGCAAATGCTCAACTTGTAACAAGCGTTTGTAGAAATGGTACACTTATCATATACAGCGATAACATTACAAGAGAGTCACTAATGTATATGGGCCCAATGTCGACGTCCCCAATTTCTATTAGCATTTTTTAATGAAATAATAGAAAATATGGGAAATGAAACAATAATCATCAAAGACGTTGGGATTTAGTCCAAAATTTTAGTTTGACCTATGTTAGTATTAATAACCCTAAGGCAAGACTGAAAATTTTAACTCGATCTAAACCCACTTTCCCGCCGTTACACTTGACGACAAAATACAAGATCGGGAATAAAGCATACTCTACTTGATTATTCTATTATATCCAACGGTATTGATATCCAGGGCGCACAAGCAGACATCGGTATCTCATATAGATCCGATCATTCGTTCATCAAAATTACATATTGATTCGCACGTCGAAAGTGAGGACCTGGATACTCACCCAACTCGGCGATCCAGGCTATATAAAACTAATGAAATACACCATTGAAGGATCACTAGCACAATGTTATTTGTCCTGTGACATAAACGATTTGAAAAATGTCCATATTATTATCGATGACCAAAGCTTTTTCGAATTAAAAAAAAATCAGAAGCGTGACTATCCCGTCTCAGATGCTTAAAAGAAAGAAAATAACTAACTAACTAAATAAACTAACGCAACAAAAGAAATGAAAATTGGAAAATCTCCCGGATCGAATGGCTTCCCGACAGAATTTTACACATGTTTTGGGACGAACTCGGGCAAATTCTTTTACGTTCAGCAAATCAATCATTTTAAACTGGAACATTATCGTCGTTTCAGAAACAAAGCTACATATCTTGCCTACTAAAGGAAGGTAAAAACAGAAGATTTATAATAAAAAACTGGCGCCCAATTATTAAATATATATTACAAAATTATATCACCTGGTATAGCTAAAATAATACAGGGAGTTTTATCATCAAAAATTGACGAAACACAAAAGGTGATCGTATAAATCATACTGAGAGAAACACTATTTCAGGTCTGATCTTCTTAATCGATTTTGAAAAGGCCTTTAACTCTGTATCTTGGAACAATACAAACAAAAATGCCTTTTATCTTCCAATTTCGGGAATACTAAAATACGGTGGAACAAAACATTTCAAAAATATTAGCTAAACCTGTGTTGTAAACAATGGGTACATCTCTGAATTTTTCAATTTATGACGGGGTTGACGACAGAGGGGCCAATATTTCCGTATGTTTTTATCCTTGTTGCGAAGACACTTGCTATCGTCATTAAACAGGATACGAACATCAAAGGAATAACGATAGAAAACACCCAAATAAAAATTCAGCAATATGCTATTGATACTACTATGGCTCTTGACGGTTCGAGGGAATCCCTTGAAGCAGACATGAGTCTGTTGAATAAGTTTTCTTCTTCATCCGGATTGTATTTCAATGTAGATAAGTCAGTCGCAGTGTGGATAGATCAGAAAAAGGCAATATTGACAAACTATGTCCTCACTACAGGATAAACTGGGACCCAGGAGGATTCAAGCTACTCGGTATCTGGTTTTACCCTAACAGGAACGGTGCTGTTAAAAGAAACTATAACGATTAAATGACCTGCAGAATTTTAGAAAGCTGGTTCAGAAGAAACTTTAGTCCCGATTTTAGTACACCAAGTTTAGTCCTACCAAAGCCTGATACAATTTTTATAGAGAGAGAGAGAGAAAATTAAGGTTTAATGTCGCGTTCAGCAATATTTCAGCTATATAGCGACGATCAAACAAAATTCTAATTACTTAACTCACTAACTTAGTAATCCAACGCATTAAAACATACACACACATCAAACAAAATTCTAAGTACTAAAGTCACTAACTTAGTAATCCAACGCATTAAAACACACTTTAAAGCTTAATTTTAGAATAAAAGCCCTTTTCAGTTCATATGGAACGGTAATCAAGACAAAACAACGTAAAACTATCACGTCCAAAACAGACGACGAATTGGTTGTGATAAATGTTCATGTCTTTGCATCATATCTGAAAGTGAAGTGGAGTAGTAGAGGACGACGGCAGTTTTAGGGCATTGGCCAAAATGTTTGGAGTCTAGATTCTGCAACCGTATATGCATTCCAAAAAAAATTAAAAATCTTTCTGGTGTAACACATTGAAAGCAGAAGGGCAGATTGTATACAACATGGCGAAGCAACAGACCAAAACTACGACAATCTGCTCTTTGACCCGTGTTGTGATATCAGAGTGGAGTAATATGCGTCGCCGGGCGGATTTGGGTTCATCATGTATCAGTGACCTTCTGAATGAGGATGGTACACATTTTTTTTAAATTCAATGAAATCCAGATTACGTTTTGGAATCAAATCTATCTATTTCATTCTTCATTGTGCAATAACTCACAATATTTCGAATGAAAAACGTACAAATATAAAAAAAACGGTGCTTTTATTACAACTATCAACTAGAAGTATACAGACGATTAATGAATCAAAATTGCTTAAAATTTATTTACCGTATACTTATTAAAAAGATTGAAATCAAACCACAACGACATCAGGAGAAATGATAAGATGAACTAAATTCAAAAGAACCATCTTGGACTTCAATATACAGCTGTATTTATAGTACCTGAATGGACACCATCCAACAATATCTTCAATACCAAATCATTCAAAGAGTAACCAGCTCTCTTTAACATATGTCGGGTAAAACTGATACCGATATGTACACCTTCTGCAACCAAGAGAAAGAGAGTACCCTACATTTGTTCTAGGAATTTACTTATTCGAAGCAATCTTCATACTTGGTCAAATGAACTAGAAATTCAAATGAAGGAACCATCACAGCCATGAAATGAGTATATATTATAAGATTCTAGCTATAGCTCTCATGAGATTTGCGCAATGTCATATTTCATTGCGCAAGTTTTTACTCAGCTAAAGAGGTGTCATTTCATAAACAATCACATCCTAATCATTTTCCCAACTAGTATTACAAACACCATGTAACTTTATTTTTCGTAGCATAATCTTCTATTGGCGGCACTTTATACTGAGTCATACACGTGTGATGTCATACGTAAACGTTTTTATTTTCTCGCTTGGAAAGTATATTTCCCTTGAGAGACGACGTTCCATGTATGGTAAGCGATAATTTAAAAAAAAGCAACGGATATATATGTAGATACATATGTTTCATTGTGGACCAGGGCTGATTAATTGATGCGAACTTGATTATTTACGGCCGAAATAACTTGAAACACTCTCGTCTAAACTCTCTATTGTAGACTGCATACACGATGGGATTGACGAATTTTGACACCGTGAGCACACAAACCGTTGCTATCTCCAAATTAGATATTCCAACATCACTCCGTTGCCATTCTGCAAAAAGTCTGCTGTTGCGTACTCCCAAATACGGAACCCAGCATAGAAAGTATATCCCGGTGACCAAGGAAACGGTGACGGTGGCTTTGGTCGGTCTCGATGATACCATGACAATAGCAGATGACGACCCTGAGCGTGCAACCTGAGGCATCGGCTGATCTGTGACCTTCTTCACTCGCTCATATATTCTGATCTGGCAAACCATAATCACGACAGTGCATGGTAAGAAGCTGGTGCCGCCCATGAAGGCCATGAACCCGACCGATAGGGGGCGCGTAGACCATTCAACCCCACAAGTTTGTAGATGTGCAATGTAAATATAGGAGCTAAATCCAATCAAAGGTAACATGCAAACGATTGCCGGACATATCCAGCAGGCCGCAATGACAAATTTACAGCGCCTGGGATTGACCAAGACAGCATATTTCAGTGGCATACAGCAGGCGATGTAGCGATCAACAGTGATGGCGACCAGAATCAGGAATTCTACACCAACGAGACATGTGGTGAGATAAGCATACAGAACACAGGTCGCATCTCCGAGCATCCAACACCCATAAATATTAGCCAGTGACCTAAATGTACCGACGATGACACCCTGAAGCAGATCCTCGAGTGCTAAGGCAGCCACGAGATAGTATGACACCCGGTGTAGTAGCGGCCTCCGGAAAACCGTCAACAGGACCAGAAAATTTCCTGTCACAGCTAACAAAGCACTGCTCACATAGAAGAGTACTGCAAATTCCATCCACCCATGAGGCAGTTTATAGTTGACGGTACTATTCACCAATACGCATGTTATATTCATGGTGTTTCCTATGAAACTGAGGCCGGGAATGGTTGAAAATACAATACCATAAACTATATGGTGTGACAAAGAGTTGTACAGTCACACAGCTGAAGAGGCTGTTCCTATTAACGATGGGTTAACTTCAAGAGAGTCGAACATTTTTCTAATCCACGGTCATCACTGGTATGGGATTATGAATTTTTCATAGGATGGTAGTTCCTACAGCACCACAATCGATCACATTCGGTTTTCCTCTGAATCTTGCAAGCCATATATTGTATAGAATATTCTGGATACTAATGCTTTTAAACAGAAACTTCACAGACTCAGATAATGGTTGCATATGCCAGTGTCCAGCAGAATGCAATGACATTTGTTAAAATGTCTTTGAAATCCAAATTAATCCATCTGTAATCTTGTGAATGAATGATATATAATTATCTTTCGAAGATTCTCGTGGTTAATTTACCAAAATATATTCTCGAATGGATGATATATTCATGTCACTTTTGTCCCCAAAGGTGATGAAACTGACCGCGAAATCCACATACATTTGATAAAGTGGCGGATTACACAATGTTTCAGGAGTCACTGATAAGGTGTGTTTATGATCCACGACATGTCTTTGTGTCTCTTTTGTCTGCAGCACATATAATCCCCACGAAAACGAACGCACATTTACACCAACTATGGTTCAGCATACAAGCATCGCGACTAAGATGCGGCGGAGCGGACCTGTATCTATAAACTGTTTTAGCCAATTACACCGTCTGAAAATGATCAATTACACATCGGCCCATTTGTTTGATGTATAGTGTAGCGTGCATGTTTTCTGGGGAACCGTTTGGGGACTGCTGCACGTATCATTTTCAATTATCGCTTCAAAAGGGCTAAACCGTGATTTCTCTGTGTTATAGATATTTGCTTAATGCACACACGTTATCTCTTGAGTCTTCGTTTATGTTACTGCGAACTCGGCATGAATTAGATTAAGTAAAGGCGTGAAAGACATCCGATATTCCAGCGTTCATGTATTCCGACGTTATTTATCGGACGCACTCGGCACAATATAGAGGTATAATGAACGATTTACCAATTCGCACGCACTGGTAGTAAGCCATATTAGTAGCCATGTTGAGGGTATCTCACCTGACTTTTTAGCAAACTCAAGATTCATATTTATTGGTTCTACTACATAAAAACAAGATGAAATAATCCCAATAACCTTGTTACGACTCAATTTTAATCACATCTGGTCAGCATTAATAATCTGTACAATGCCGTGCCAGCGGAGAGACACCAAAACCAATAACTACAATGAACTGACGACAGTCAGAATTGTCGCAACATAATAATTCATTTCTAGTCATCTCCAACACCCATCGATAAAGGCTTCTTTGTGACATACAGTATTCTGACGCATTGTAGACTGGAACACAGTACATCGAAGTCCAGATAGAGCATTAGAGATTACAGCAATATGTCTTGAAAAGATGGCATTTGAGTTCAACAGAACGAATGAAAAATCTAAGAAGGAGCATATTAGATCTGATACAAAGAGATCGATATTGTCTCTCAGTATCCATATCATCACACATCTCGTTATCGACTCACAGGTAAGTAAATTCAGTCACAAATATTAATTGATTATCACGCAGTTGGAAATCAGACAATTTTCCGTATCTAACATGTTTGGACTGAAACAACATACATACAGCTTTACTTGTATTATACACCGAGACATGCTAAGCATCATACAGCTCACAAATAAGTAATAATTTATACACCGCAACGGAACTTGGCACCCGAAGACTTAGCTGATATTATTTACAGGTTAGAAGGAAATAATTATTCCCCTATGCATCGCAATGTTAAATGATATGATTTCATTAAAAAATATCTACTTTACTGACATCAGAAGAACAATTCCTCGACATTATGTTTCATCACAATAGATCAGTGATCACTTAGACGGTATGAAATCATGGTGTTATCCAGTGCCAATTTCAAAGAAACAATGCCGACCGGGAGTGCCCGATTTTACTAGTTCCGAGTTGAAGACAATACTGGAATTTAACTGGCCGTAAATATTGTCAGCGCGCGTTAATTACGTGGAGGATTTCCGTGAAATTTACAGACAATATCTTGGACTAACTCGCCGATATTCAACCACCAGCACTTTATCTGAATATCAACCAATCGTAGGGCTAGCCTGTCCCATAACCCGATACATTCGGGGTACGAACAGTGCCCGACAGGCTGAATCGGTGAATAAGTTCCTTTTTACCTACATGTTCACAAGTAATTTTACAAGCAACGCTAGCTTCTTTAAGTTCCCTTGATCAATCATCCATTGAAGCGGATTTAAAAGAGTTTTTTTATTCGTGTATTTGAAAGCTGAGTAGAGTCACGACAATATTATATCTATACAAATGTGCAGCGATTTTAATCTCGGTCATCGTAGAATGGTTTTAGATTTTTCACATTTGCCAGGCGTTGCCAATGCACGTTTTAACTGCTCTCATCTTCTCAGTTCCTTTCTGTGTTTCTTCAAGGAATCTAACTAATTCACAGTCATTTTACATACTTTTTTTCTAGAGTTGATAACATGCATTAACCTGGTGGACCTTGATCCTTCTGCCAGAGTTTTAAACGGTGTACCAGCAATTACCTTTACAGTACATTCAACTAATCTTACTATGTAATACTCGTACGTATGCATTCCCTTTACACTTTCATTAACTATTTCCACTTTATATATATGATTTATGTTTACGAATTCAACAATGTTCATAATTAATCGTTATTAATTTTATGGTAGCACTTGTTTAATAAGCTATTAACACAGTGTTCCTATCGCAAATTAGACGCAAAATGAAAAGGTGGGAATAGATACCGACGTACTGCAACAATTCGTATTACCCCAAAGGAAAATATACTGACTGCATATTTCTAAAATATCACAAGAAGCCAGATTGCTCCTTGTGATGATTTGTATCACAGCCACGCTTTTATTGTAGCTGTTGATGTGGACATCAGGAATGGCATGATACCATATATGTTATACTTGTTATCCGAGTTGAACAAACGTTTGTTCCGACAATATGTAAACTTTCGATGTTTTTTGTTGTTGTTTTTTTTCTTGAATTTGCAGGAGTACTGAGATTTCACTTGTAATGCAACAACAATTCCTTATGAACGAATACCCCCGAAATGTGTTCGGAGTTTATTTCGTCACGGCACTCGCTGACAAATTTGTCCAGCCGAAAAAGTGTCACGGGAGGACACATTAGTGACTCTGCCCTGTGGTCTCTCTGCAGGGTCGGTCATAGGGGTCAAGGGTGAAATGCAGTGTTTCACATCCTCATATGCTTAAGATATTAGACTAAGTAATCTCGTTAGACGCGATGTACTACTAATAGCTCTCACAATGTTTGATATATCTGTGAGAAATAAGCGAGCTGATTGTACAGGTGCCATACAACACAAATTAGGTTTCTGTTTACACAATCAGTTTGATTCCTGCCATTAAAGGTCTCATTTGGAATACGTTTTCGACTTCTCAAACAATCAATGAGATGAAAGATCTGACACCGCTTGGTTTACAAAGGACTTAAATACTTTCCAAACCCTATTCAATATTGTTGCCTTTACTAGAAAATGCATTGACGTCTTCGGCCAAAATACAACACAGGCTGATTAATGGGTGGGTCAGCTACAAAGACACGATAGAATATGGCCTGGAATTCGTTGCTTCACATTAAGTATCCATAAGATGGTATTCCCTAATGATTTACATCCCGGTAATTTCGGAATTACAATGGGTGATATCACCAATCAGCAAATACTTCTATCTGTTGACATCATTAAATGAATTCGTAATATCATTAACTATGACGGAAGGTAGAAATCAGCTAAAGTGAACCCTACCAAGCCTAGGGAGGCATTATGGAACGACAGTGAAATCGGAGCCCCACCCTCCGCGACTTTTTAGTTTATATCATATTGGAGTCATTTCGAGCCTATTTGCATAACCTCCCGAGTAGAGGCTCATGGAAAATTCAAGATCGCAGCCATCTTGGGTAACCGAAAAGTGATATTTTCACCATTTTCCTTCAAAATTCCTGCTTTTCTTCGAGAAAACCTTGGACAAAATCTACTTTATTTCACATCAGAATATTATTTATCAATTTATCATGCAGTTTGTTCAAAGGAAAAACTTAACTAAAAACTTCGAAAAATCTGTCCGAAAAATCTACCAAAAATGTCTGTTCAGAAGATGATATCACTGTGACGTCACAAAAGTGGCCATCTTGGATTTTCTTACATTTTTTGATAGAGCTTGGTCCAAGGGTATAGTGTGATAAGTTTCAGCTCCTTAGCTCAACGGATAACAGCCCCTTAGCTCAAGGGATAAAAACAATATTTAGGGGAGAGGGAAAATGGGCCCCCAGGCCTGGACAGGTCCCAAAATCCCCAGGTCAGATTGGGTTAAAGCCTGCTCACGTCTCTACCTGTTTCGAAGCAATATAATAAAGAATGTCTCCTCATTCCGAGTAGGGAGTTCTTCACTTTATGTTAATGGTTTCTCCTTAGACCTTCCGCCATATTTAATGAGACCATCGAATATAAAGTAAACCATTTGCTGATATCAACAAATAATTTGCTGATTTGCCTGGCACGATAAAAACTTTTCAGATTAAAAAGTAAATCGGCCTGACATACGACCGTCACGTGTTACATGAATCTTTAACCCTGAAATAATTTGATACATTCTTGCCTAAACTCTCTGCTATAGACACCATACACGATGGGATTGGAGAATTTTGACACCGTGAGCATACATATCGCCAAATTAGACATAATTCCGATGTCGTTCCATTCTACAAACAATTTGGTGATGCGCATTCCAACATATGGAACCCAGCATAGAAAGTATATCCCAGTAACCAGAGAAACTCTGAGCGTGGCTTTGGTCGGTCTAGATGATACCATGACAATAGCAGATGACGTCCCTGATCGTGCAACCTGAGGCAACGGCTGGTCAGTGACCTTCTTCACTTGTTTGTATATTCTGATCTGACAAATCACAATCACGATAGTACATGGTAGGAAGGTGGTGCCACTTAAGATACTCATGCATCCGACCGCTAGGGGGCGGTTCGACCATCCAACGTAACAGGTGTTCAGATGTGCAACGTAATGATATGAATCACAACCAATCAACGGTAAGACGGCAAGGATGACCGGGAATATCCAGCATCCCGCTATGACGAATTTACAGCGCCTGACAGTGACGAGGACAGCATATCTTAGTGGCATACAACAGGCGATGTAGCGATCTACAGTGATGGCGACCAGGAGAAGGAGTTCCACACTAACGAGACATGAGATGAGGAAACCAAAGAGGACGCAGGCCGCACCTCCGAACGGCCAACATCCTGCGATCTTAGCCTGTGGTTTAGTTGTACCGTTGATGGCACCCTGAAGCAGATCCTCGAGTGCTAAGGCCGCCACGAGATAGTATGACACCCGGTGTAGTAGCGACCTCCATATCACTGTCACCAGGACCAGGGAGTTTCCCGCCACAGCGAGCAAAGCACCGCCCACGTAGAATAGTACTACAAACTCCAGCCACCCATCCGGCAGTTTATAGATCATGGTACTATTCAGGGCATGGCATGTTATATTCATAGCGTTGTAATATAAAACACAGTCACAAGAGTGACTAAAAGTGCGATTTCACTACAGATGACACGATCAGCACAATCAGACATCTGATTATTCACAACTTAAAGACAAGAGTATAGTCGTACCGTACCTGATCCATGAAGAGAGAATATCGTTAGTAGTATAGTCTACCATTTTAAACTCAGGTTGACCTACTTATTTGTACCCCCGGGTAAAATTTAAGGGGGAACCCAGGTTAAAGTATAGGAAGCGGCAATTTACGGCCTTTGACCCCTGAGGCCGTGTAGAGGTCAAGGCCGCTATAGTTCCAACAGGTGGCGCCCCCTCTTTCACCTCGAATTCCTCCGCGGTCTGGTGGTCATGCGGTCGCTGGAAAAAGCTTCCGCGGAGAAAAAGTAGTCACCAGACTTCAAATACGCTGCATGGTCCGATTGGGTCGAGTGAGGTATCAAAGTGAAGCATTCGTGAAGGGGCATCCAGTCATGGGTGGGTGCATGTAAAATTAGGGTCTTTCCCGAAACTATAAAAAGCAGAACACGGACTTTACCCCTAAAATAGGGGAAAACACCTATCAACCCTAGACAAAAGGGCTAATATCGGTCCCCGGGCTTATTGGGACCTGCCTATCAAGTCAATGGGTGGGTGCATGTAAAATTGGGATTTTTTCCCGAAACTATAAAAAGCGGAACACAGACTTTACCCCTAAAATAGAGGAAAACACCTATCAACCCTAGCCAAAAGGGTTAATATCGGTCCCCGGGCTTATTGGCACCTACCTATCAAGTCAATGGGTTGGGTGCATGTAAAATTAGGATTTTTTTCGGAAAATATAAAAAGGCGGAACACGGACTTTACCCTAAAATAGGGGGAACCCTAGCCAAAAGGGCTAATATCGGTCCCCGGGCTTATTGGGACCTGCCTATCAAGTCAATGGGGTGGGTGCATGTAAAATTATGATTTTTCCCCGAAAATATAAAAAGCGGAATACGGACTTTACCCCTAAAATAGAGGAAACACCTATGAACTCTAGCCAAAAGGGCTAATATCGGTCCCCGGGCTTATTGGGGCCTGCCTATCCAGTCAATGGGGTGAGTGCATGTAAAATTAGGATTGCTTTCCGAAAATATAAAAAGCGGAATTCGGACTTTACCCCTACAATAGGGGTCTGTATTATACAATATAAGGGAAAATGCCTGTATGGGGGGAGGGGTGGTCAAATTTTTTTGTGGGCTTTACTATGGCTTGTGGGGTCTCGTTTTTCTCGTCTCGCCAAGAAAATGACAATGGGAAGGGTCCCGGAGCGAATCGGTGAAATTTTTGGGAAAAGTCACCGAGGTCTGTATATAGGCTCATACTGGCTATATGGGGGGAGGGGTGGTCAAATTTTTTTGTGGGCTTTACTATGGGTTGTGGGGTCTCGTTTTTCTCGTCTCGCCGAGAAAAACACAATGGGAGGGGTCCCGGAGCGAAGCAGTGAAATTTTTGGAAAAAGTCACCGAGGTCTGTATATAGGCCTATAGGCTGGCTATGGGGGGTATAGGTCCAACCTGGAAAATTCACACACGTTCATTGTGATATGGGTTGTTTGGTCTTGTTTTTCACGTCTCGTCATTTAAAACACGATGGGAAGGGTCCCGGAGCGAAACGGTGAAATTTTTGGAAAAGTGCCATATAGCCCATATAGCTCCATACTGGCTATATGGGGGTATAGGTTCAACCTGGGAAACTCACACACGTTCATTGTGATATGGGTTGCTTGGATTTGTTTTTCACGTCTAGTCATTTAGAACACGATGGGAAGGGTCTCGGAGTGCAACGGTGAAATTTTGGAAAAGTACCATATAGCCCCGTACTGGCTATATGGGGGTATAGTTTCAACCTTGGAAATTCACACACGTTCATTGTGATATGGGCTGTTTGGATTTGTTTTTCACGTCTCGTCATTTAGAACACGATGGGAAGGGTCCCGGAGTGAAACGGTGAATTTTTTGGAAAAGTTCACCAAGGCCTGGGTAGGCCCATAGGCCTATACCGCATGGCTATGGGGGTATAGGCCCATACGGAGTGGACGTTTTGGGGTCTAGGTGAGCCCCTAATGATCCTATGATGTCGTATGAGGTCTTATTTTCACTGGACTAATGGTTCGTCCGTTTTCAATAGTCTGCGCATGCGCAGTCTGGCCGTAGTATAGAAAGCGGGCATTTTGGGTGGTATGTGGGTGTGTGGTTAGGGTAGAGATGGACCGCTATGGGTCCGAATGGGTCGTGGAAGGTGTTAAAGTGAAGCTTGTGTAGGTTAGAGTCAGAATGGTGTGTTTTTAAGTGCAAGTCGCGTCAATCTGCGCATGCGCAGTTGGTTGTAGTAAGTACAGTGGCCATTTTGGGGCAGTACAGGAAGGTATTTGGGGTCGAGATGGACCATCCTTGGTCCGAATGCGTCCTGGAAGGTGTCATCTTGTAGCTCTCGGGGTGTAGATCCCGATTTGAGGGCTGCCCACGTCACCTATGACGTCATCGGTGACGTCATCAGTACGAGTAGTAGCGAAAGTGGGCATTTTGGGGCAGTGAAGGAAGGTATTTGGGGTAGAGAGGGACCATCTTTGGTCCGAATGCGTCTAGGGAAGTGTCATGTTGTAGCTCTCGCTGTGTACATCCCGATTTGAGGGATGTCCGCGTCACATGTGACGTCATCGGTGACGTCATCAGTACGAGTAGTAGCGAAAGTGGGCATTTTAGGGCAGTACAGGAAGGTATTTGGGATAGAGAGGGACCATCTTTGGTCCGAATGTGTCTAGGGAAGAATCATGTTGTAGCTCTCGGGGTGTACATCCCGATTTGAGGGATGCCCGCGTCATCTGTGACGTCATCGGTGACGTCATCAGTACGAGTAGTAGCGAAAGTGGGCATTTTGGGGCAGTGAAGGAAGGTATTTGGGGTAGTGATGGACCATACTTGGTCCGAATGCGTCGTGGGAGGTGTCATGTTGTAGCTCTCGGGGTGTACACCCCGATTTGGGGCATGTCCGCAGCATCTGTGACGTCATTGGTGACGTCATCAGTACGAGTAGTAGCGAAAGCGGGTATTTTGGGGCAGTGAAGGAAGGTATTTGGTGTAGAGATCCTTGGTCCGAATGCGTCGTGTGAGGTGTCATCTTGCAGCAACGCCCGCCAACACCAAGCTCAATGATTCAACGCCCTGGTGAAATAGCTCAGAAGCTCTGATTTTCTAGATATTCCATGGAATTGTCACTCATTCTTCGAAATGCAGTGACGTCCGTCGTTACGCCTTAACAGACCGGAGAGAGTACAACAACAGCAACAAGGATGAGACATGAGAGAACAACAACAACAAGAAGTTTTTTTCATATAGTTTATTCTCCCCAATGTTACATCATACCCACGCTGGGGGAGCCGCGTTGGGTATATTTACAATTCAAGAAGACTCTTGTCCAATCAGAGGCCACCATTTGCATTTGTCATATTCGTTCCTGTCGGTTAGATGTATTCTTGTCCAATCAGAAGTCTCCATTTCAGAAAGTTCCATCTTCGGCCATGTTCGCTCTGAACCGTTTATTCTAATCATCGTCGGGCAGGCCAGGATACCGTTGAGGCAACATATCCTCAGATAGTCGTTTGTGCATTCTGAGTATCTATCAGTGCATGGGTGAATACTTTCATCCGATGGGAAGATTCCGTAATTTTGTCACGAAGAACGTAACATTGGTGACCCTCTCCACGACCCACTTGGTGTTGGGGCGCTGTTCATAGGCCCATCCCAAGACATCCAATTGGTCCACTTGGTCCAGCACGGGCTCTAGCGACGCCCGGTTAATGATGGTAAACGGTTGGTCAAATACCTGGATGTTACTGCTCGGGTAAAAAGTATCGGACTTGGTCTGTCTCCCTATGCTGCAGCACATAACCAAACGCCAGATTTAATTTGAAGGACGTAGCTTGGTCATTGAAGATGGCTTCCACGTAGCTGCGTAGACGGGCGAGGTCAGTCAGTCGGAAATTGTAGATATCTTGAATAGGGCGATGACGGTGGAAACAGTGCCGTATCATGGGCCAATGGCGCCGATAGATGTCACTCACTGGATAGGCGTCCTGTAAGAGATCGCTGGGAACATCCACCGCATCTTCCAGAAAATGTTCGTTGTTGTCAGGCGTATGACTGGGAACAGTAATGCTAGGGACCGGGTGGATATCTAGGCTCTTCTGAACTGTGGGTATAGGCGGGCTCTCCGTGATCGCATCACCAGTGGCATTCGTCTCCCCGGGTTCATCTTCAGTGGGTCTGTCCCTCCTGGGTGCCTCTTTAGTGGAAAGCTGTCCCTCATGACGTGGTGACGCACCATGAATCAAACGCTCATGCCGTCTTAACTGACTGGGTCGTTTGAAGAGTTGACCACATTCTTCGCATGGACGCTTGGGTGGCCCATGAATTGAACGTTCATGGCGCTGTAAATGATCCGGGCGCTGAAACGACAGTGTACATATCGTACAGCTATACCGCGCGGTTCCGGCGTGCTTGGTAGCCTCATGGCGGCGCAAGTCGTGCGGACGAGTGAATGATTTCGAACACGTAGTACAAGTGAACATCTTGGTGGTTGACAGAGTGTCTGATGAAACGGCCAGGCTGCTTCCCTTTTATAGCAAGCTAGCTGGTGATCTATTTTTAGCACAATCAGTTCAACTTGGACATTCCGTGTCTTTTCGGTGACGTCCGTGACTATTCGGGCACCTCCGTGTCTCTTCGGTAACCTCCATGTCTTTTCGGCAACCTCCGTGTCTCTTCGGTCACCTCCGTGTCTTTTCGGTGACGTCCGTGACTCTTCGGGCACCTCCGTGTCTCTTCGGTAACCTCCGTGACATCTTCGGTCACCTCCGTGTCTCTTCGGTGACCTCCGTGACATCTTCGGTAACCTCCGTGTCTCTTCGGGCACCTCCGTGACATCTTCGGTCACCTCCGTGTCTCTTCGGTCACCTCCGTAACTATCCGGCTGTTCAGGTGTAAACCCCGATGTACCCGTGTGGAACACACAGCTAAAGGACCCGGATAGAAGTACCTGGATGTAATGTGCATGTGTGCGTCTGTGTGTATGCATCTGTGTGAGTGTGTGTGTGTGGGTATGCAAGTGCGTATGCCTGTGTGTATGCGGGCGTGTGTGTGTGTATGCAAGTGTGTTTATGCGTCTGTGTGTGTGTGTATGCATGTATGTATGCATGTGTGTGTATGTGTGGGTGTGCGTGTGTGTATGCGTGGGTATGCGTGTGTGTGTGTGCGGGTGTGTATGCATGTGTGTGTATGCGTCTGTGTATGTGTATGTGTCTCCGTATGCAGACGCACGCTCCTGTGATGCACCCTGTACCCTAGGATGTTCACGAATGTTCCACCATCCCGGATTTCTACCACTCCCAGGTCCAGAAGCTCTCATGTCCTGCAGTGAATAGTCAGTCATATTGTGTGTGTGTTTGCGTCTGTGTGTATGCATCTGTGTGAGAGTGTGTGTGTGAGTCTATGTGTCTGCGTGTATACGTCTGATTGTGTGTGATTGGGTGTGTGTACGCGTGTGCGTGGGCTTGCGTGTGTGTGTGTACGCGTGTGCGTGTGTGTGTATGTGTGTGCGTGTATGTGTATGTATGTGAGTCTGCGTGTGTGTATGCATGTGTGTATGCGTCTGTGTGCGTGTGCTTGCGAGACTGTGTATGCGTGTGTGTATGCGTGCGTGTATGCGTGCGTGTGTGTATGTGTGTGTATGCGCGTGTGCGTGTATGCGTCTGTGTGTATGTGTGTGCGTGTGCGTGCATGTCCGTGTGTGTGTGTGTATGCGTGTATGTGTGTATGTGTGATGTGACGGTGTATACGAGCTTGGTAGGATTCTAGATTAACCTGGGAATGATGAACAGTTCCATTTGGACCAATCAGCGGTCGAGAAAAAGAACCAATCAGCGATCGAACAATCAGCCAATCGATAAGCACCGGGTTTTTCCATGCCTCATGGACTTCACGTTAAGCCTGTGTGTATACGTGTGTATGCGTGTGGGTGTGCGTCTGCGTGTATGTGTATGCGTGTATGTGTGTGTATGCGTCTGTGTGTATGCGTGTGACTGTGTATGCAACCACCACCACAACCATCACCACCACCACCGCCACCACCGCCACCACCGGGCGTTGACGGGCGTCAACGCCCGGTGGTGGTGATGAGAGCTCCCGTGTGGCAGAGCTCTTGGATCGGAGCTCTTGGAACTCAACGCCTGTGGAGCTCAGAGCTCGGAAGTGACATTTGCATATGACCTCTGTGAGGTCACCTCCGCTTCCGTTCACTTGACCGGAACTGACCTTTGACCCCTGCGCGCAATTTTTATCCGGTATTGTTAGCGGGCGCAGGGGTCAAAGGTCAGTTCCGGTCACGTGAACGGAAGCGGAGGTGACCTCACAGAGGTCATATGCAAATGTCACTTCCGAGCTCTGAGCTCCACAGGCTTTGAACTCCAAGAGCTACGATCCAAGAGCTCTGCCACATGGGAGCTCTCACCACCACCACCGGGCGTCAACGCCCGGTGGTGGCGGTAGTGGCGGTGGTGGTGGTGATGGTGGTGGTGGTGGTTGCATACACAGTCACACCCATACACACAGACGCATAAACACACATACACGCATACACATACACGCACGCATACACCCATACACACGCACACACAGACGCATACACGCACACGCGTATACATACACATACACATACGCACATACACACAGACACATACACACACATACACACACACACATACATGCATACACACACACACACAGACGCATAAACACACTTGCATACACACACACACGCGCGCATACACACAGGCATACGCACTTGCATACACTCACATACACTCACAGATGCATACACACAGAGGCACACATGCACATTACATCCGGGTACTTCTATCCGGGTCCTTTAGCTGTGTGTTCCATACGGGTACATCGGGGTTTACACCTGAACAGCCGGATAGTTACGGAAGTGACCGAAGAGACACGGAGGTGACCGAAGATGTCACGGAGGTGCCCGAAGAGACACGGAGGTTACCGAAGATGTCACAGAGGTCACCGAACAGACACGGAGGTGACCGAAGATGTCACGGAGGTTACCGAAGAGACACGGAGGTTACCGAAGAGACACGGAGGTGCCCGAAGAGTCACGGACGTCACCCAAAAGACACGGAGGTTGCCGAAAAGACACGGAGGTTACCGAAGAGACACGGAGGTGCCCGAATAGTCACGGACGTTACCGAAAAGACACGGAATGTCCAAGTTGAACTGATTGTGCTAAAAATAGATCACCAGCTAGTTTGCTATAAAAGGGAAGCGGCCTGGCCGTTTCATCAGACACTCTGTCAACCACCAAGATGTTCACTTGTACTACGTGCTCGAAATCATTCACTCGTCTGCACGACTTGCGCCGCCATGAGGCTACCAAGCACGCTGGAACCGCCCGGTATAGCTGTACGATATGTACACTGCCGTTTCAGCGCCCGGATCATTTACAGCGCCATGAACGTTCAATTCATGGGCCACCCAAGCGTCCATGCGAAGAATGTGGTCAAGTCTTCAAACGACCCAGTCAGTTAAGACGGCATGAGCGTTTGATTCATGGTCCGTCACCACGGCATGAGGGACAACTTTCCACTAACGAGGCACCCAGGAAGGGCAGACCCACTGAAGATGAACCCGGGGAGACGAATGCCACTGGTGATGCGATCACGGAGAGCCCGCCTATACCCACAGTTCAGAAGAGCCTAGATATCCAGCCGGTCCCTAGCATTACTGTTCCCAGTCATACGCCTGACAACAACGAACATTTTCTGGAAGATGCGGTGGATGTTCCCAGCGATCTCTTACAGGACGCCCATCCAGTGAGTGACATCTATCGGTGCCATTGGCCCATGATACGGCACTGTTTCCTCCGTCATCGCCCTATTCAAGATATCTACAATTTCCGGCTGACTGGCCTCACCCGTCTACGTAACTACGTGGAAGCCATCTTCAATGACCAAGCTACGTCCTTCAAATTGAATCTGGCGTTTGGTTATGTGCTGCAGCATAAGAAGACAGACCAAGTCCGATACTTTTACCCGAGCAGTAACATCCGGGTATTTGACCAACCGTTTACCATCATTAGCCGGTCATCGCTAGAGCACGTGCTGGACCAAGTGGACCAATTGGATGTCTTGGAATAGGCCTATCAACAGCGCCCCAACACCAAGTGGGTCGTAGAGAGGGTCACCAATGTTACGTTCTTCGTGACAAAATTACGGAATCTTCCCATCGGATGAATGTATTTACCCATGCACTGATAGATACTCAGAATGCACAAACAACTATCTGAGGATATGTGGCCTCAACGGTATCCTGGCCTGTCCGACGATGATTAGAATAAACGGTTCAGAGCGAACATGGCCGAAGATGGAACTTTCTGAAATGGAGACTTCTGATTGGACAAGAATACATCTAACGGACAGGAGCGAATATGACAAATGCAAATGGTGGCCTCTGATTGGACAAGTGTCTTCTTGAATTGTAAATATACCCAACGCGGCTCCCCCAGCGTGGGTATGATGTAACATTGGGGAGAATAAACTATATGAAAAAACTTCTTGTTGTTGTTGTTCTCTCATGTGTCATCCTTGTTGTTGTTGCTGTTAAGGCGTAAGGACGGATGTCACTGCATTTCGAAGAATGAGTGACAATTCCATGGAATATCTACAAAATCAGAGCTTCTGAGCTATTTCACCAGGGCGTTGAATCATTGAGCTTGGTGTTGGCGGGCGTTGCTACAAGATGACACCTCACACGACGCATTCGGACCAAGGATGGTCCATCTCTACACCGAATACCTTCCTTCACTGCCCCAAAATACCCGCTTTCGCTACTACTCGTACTGGTGACGTCACCAATGACGTCACAGATGCTGCGGACATGCCTCAAATCGGGGTGTACACCCCGAGAGCTACAACATGACACCTCCCACGACGCATTCGGACCAAGTATGGTCCATCTCTACCCCAAATACCTTCCTTCACTGCTCCAAAATGCCCACTTTCGCTACTACTCGCACTGATGACGTCACCGATGACGTCACAGATAACGCGGACATCTCTCAAATCGGGGTGTACACCCCGAGAGCTACAACATGAAACTTCCCTAGACACATTCGGACCAAAGATGGTCCCTCTCTACCCCAAATACATTCCTGTACTGCCCTAAAATGCCCACTTTCGCTACTACTCGTACTGATGACGTCACCGATGACGTCACAGGTGACGCGGACATCCCTCAAATCGGGATGTACACCCCGAGAGCTACAACATGACACTTCCCTAGACACATTCGGACCAAAGATGGTCCCTCTCTACCCCAAATACCTTCCTTCACTGCCCCAAAATGCCCACTTTCGCTACTACTCGTACTGATGACGTCACCGATGACGTCACAGGTGACGTGGGCAGCCCTCAAATCGGGGTCTACACCCCGAGAGCTACAAGATGACACCTTCCAGGACGCATTCGGACCAAGGATGGTCCATCTCGACCCCAAATACCTTCCTGTACTGCCCCAAAATGGCCACTTTACTTACTACAACCAACTGCGCATGCGAGAGTTCATAGGTGTTTTCCCCTATTTTAGGGGTAAAGTCCGTTTTCCGCTTTTTATAGTTTCGGGAAAAAATCCTAATTTTACATGCACCCACCCCATTGACTTGATAGGCAGGTCCCAATAAGCCCGGGGACCGATATTAGCCCTTTTGGCTAAAGTTGATAAGAGTTTTCCCCTATTTTAGGGGTGAAGTCCGTGTTCCGCTTTTTATATTTTCGGGGAAAAATCCTAATTTTAAATGTACCCACCCCATTGACTTGATAGGCAGGCTCCGATATTAGCCCTTTTGGCTAGGGTTGATAGGGATTTCCCCCTATTTTAGGGTAAAGTCCGTGTTCCACCTTTTTATATTTTCGGAAAAAAAATCCTAATTTTACATGCACCCAACCCATTGACTTGATAGGTAGGTGCCAATAAGCCCGGGGACCGATATTAGCCCTTTTGTCTAGGGTTGATAGGTGTTTTCCCCTATTTTAGGGGTAAAGTCCGTGTTCCGCTTTTTATAGTTTCGGGAAAAATCCTAATTTTACATGCACCCACCCATGACTGGATGCTCCTTCACGAATGCTTCGCTTTGATACCTCACTCGAGCCAATCGGACCATGCAGCGTATTTGAAGTCTGGAGACTACTTTTTCTCCGCGAAAGCTTTTTCCAGCGACCGCATGACCACCAGACCGCGGAGGAATTCGAGGTGAAAGAGGAGGCGCCACCTGTTGGAACTATAGCGGCCTTGACCTCTACACGGCCTCAGAGGTCAAAGGCCGTAAATGGCCGCTTCCTATACTTTAACCTGGGTTCCCCCTTAAATTTTACCCGGGGGAACAAATAAGTAGGTCAACCTGAGTTTAAAATGGTAGACTATACTACTATCGTTCTTATTGCTAAATCATTAGGATTAGAGGCTTTCGGTTCCCCGATATCTGATCGTAAATAATCCAACACCAATCTGCTCAGGTATCATCGTCATTGATTCACAAGAGAATAGCAGTTTTCTAACCCACTGCCACAATTGACGTGCATTAGTGTAGGATGAATATTATATTAGCAAAAACTCTCCATAGTGTGGCAGGGTAGCTGTTGCTTTCCCGATGTGCAGTCGAAAACTTATTATCACTTTCCATTCGTGAATACATCTTGAGGCTGCGTAGAAGACATAAATATGAAAACCATCATCACATATTGTAACAGTCTAGGATAAAATCCTGTCCTATTTCCTGGAGGCAAGATTTCAATAGCAGCGATGCAGAAAGTTCAAGGAATTGCCTGCAACAAAAATAACCACCATGAACGCAAATTTACATCAACTATAGCTAAGGTGCTTATGAGCCGATCTGAATCCAAGACCTTCCAGCCAATACTCTAAATCTGCCATTAAGTCATTATACAACCCACCATTAGCTCGTACCGTATTTGATCAGCTCTTCAAAATCTCTAAATCGTGATCTCTATATGTTGACAGATATTTACATATGTGTACGTTCTCTTGTGCATATTCTTGTAAGCTCAACATATTATTGAGGAAGGCGTGATAGAAATATTAAATAGGTTGCTGTCCAGCGTTAATATCATACCTCGACGTCAGTAGATACTCATGTACCGTACTGGTGTCTGATCAATATCGGACGAGTTAAATAATCAGACATGTCTTTGGTGCACACGTAGGGCCTACTGGGGGTCTCGTGATGACAAAAAAAGTGGAATCAAACCATGGAGGGTTCACGGAGGACGGGAGCGTCATCAGCTCACTGTTAAAAAGGATTTCTTAAAATTTCTTGAATAAGAAAAACTCTGCATTGAGTTTATAACAGGGTAAATCAGTACAGATGAAAAAGCAAGAATATTTACACGAAAAGGATTGGTTGAAAGAACTCTTCTGTTCTAACGGTATATAGCTAAAATAATACAGGGTGTTTTATCATCAACAATTGATGAAACACAAAAGGGGTTCATGAAGGGAAGGTACATCGGGGAAATAACTAGACATTTATTTGATGTTATATATCATACTGAGGACAACACTATTTCAGGTCTACACTTCTTAATCGATTTTGAAAACGCCTTTAACTCTGTATCTTGGAACTATACAGAAAAATGCCTTTTATCTTTCAATTTTGGGAATAATAAAATACGGGGGAACAAAAAATTCCAAAATAGTACCAAAACCTGTGTTGTAAACAATGGGTACATCTCTGAATCTTTCAATTCACAAAGGGCTTGACGACAGAGAGCCCAATATTTCCATATACACTGTTATGAATCACACCGTAAATTCACAGTTAAATGTACTGGCTGAAAAGGTTCCAGTACATTCAACTGTAAAATTACGTTGCACCGTATTTTATAATTACCGCTTTTTAACAGGCTTTAAACTGTAAAATGTCGCACCGTATCTTCTAATCACCGTTTACTGACATGCATTCAACTGTAAATTAGGTTAAACTGTAATTACAACCGCCGCTTTTTAAAAATTATTTAAACTATATAATTACGTGGCACCGTTGTTTACAATCATCGATTCCGCGGCAACGTATAGGTCACTTGGAGGCCGAACTGGCTGTTGCTCTTTCGCCTATTTCAGCTCTTCGAGTTTACAAATGCGGTCACCACAAGTTTCGAAAATAATCACGAAGGAATCTGTGAAATTATTACACGAATAGTAGGACACAACTTCAAGTCAGATAAAACCAAGTCAAACCGAAACATAGACCGAAAATTAAAGTCCTATTGCGTGTTCTGATATTGCTGTAAATGTTGTATAGTAGAGCGTAGCTGTCGGGACGTTTCCTGCAACTGGGACTTTCGTGTGCAAACATATCAACCTCCTTTCAGAGAAACAGAAATTTGATGTTACGTGTGCAAGCAGTTTACCTATTCCAGTTGATGTCAACTGAAATATCACAGTTCAATTTACAGATTAATGTGTTTATGATTAAATGTACTGGAAACTTCAACATACATTTACGGTAAAATAACGATAATTTATAACAATAATTTATAACAGTATAGCGGAGACACTTGCTATCGCCATTAAACAGGACACGAACATCAAAGGAATAACGATAGAAAACACCGAAATAAAAAATCAGCAATATGCCGTTGATGCTACTATGATTCTCGACGGTTCGAGGGAATCTCTTGAAGCAGCCATGGGTCTGTTGAATAAGTTTTCTTCTTCATCGGGATTGTATCTTAATGTAGATCGTAGTGTGGATAGGTCAGAAAAAGGCAGTATTGTCAAACTGTGTCCTCACTAAAGGATAAACTAAGATCCAGAAGGATTCAAGCTACTCGGTATCTGGTTTTAACCTAACAGGAATGGTACTGTTAAAAAAAGTATAACGATAAAATGACCTCCATTAACCGTTTCTAAAACCAGACTCCAGGATTGCCTTGTCTCCCTTATTATCATAACTCATTAACCAAAACAACAAACGATCTAATTTGATGGGGGTAGGGGCTAACCCAAACAATCCCTGAGAATCGGAACCCATATGTGGGCCTTTTGGGTCACACTTTGCTGTACTATCATTACTGAGTGATTTGGGTATGATTACTGGAGGGACGAAAATTCCCCTTCTTGTTCACCTGAAAGGATTTTGAAGGGTGTTTTTCACCACACTTAGCCTACTACACGTGTGACTGTACATACACTTCTGCCTACTGCAGCCATCACCATTGTAGTCATAGCAGAATTTACGTTTATTGCCACCCTTATTGTTGGGAGGGAGTCCAGCATTCGTGCCCAACAAACCCCCAAAACCGGGCCTTGGTAAGAGGCAGGTCAGCCATAGTTCCCCATCGATAGTCGCCCAAGAATTGTGCTGGTTGTGTCCCATCCTTAGCCGAAACTGACTATCATATTGGCGCCAGGTAGGTCCGCGTACCCGGCTGGCCAGCATTCGCACAATGCTCATATACTTCAGTAACTCACGTGCTCTGAGTGGGTGTTTTTGTAGATATATGCTAGAGAATATCAAGAAGGCGGACGTCCATAGCTCAATAGTCTCTATTTGTTTAATTTGTGCCCTCGGGCGAAGGAGAACTTGTTCGCCTTCCTTCCCCGCGAGAGCTAGTGAACAGACCTGCTCCCTCAACTCATGTGCAGTTTTCAATAATAATGGGAGCTCAATATACTCCCCTGCCCATATCTTTGCTTTTATTGATTGGGGTACATGTGCTTCCAAGTCGTCGCATGAACTAATGAGGGGGTTGGGTTGCATTGCTAATGCAGGCGCTAAGCCCCAGGCCCCCATCTCTACTGGGGTAACGTAAACAACATTGGAAGCGCGAGATCGCATGGGAATGGGTGCAATGTTGTTGTTGTGCGCTGGGAATACATTTGTTTGCATAGAACTTACAACTGGCTGGGTTGAACTCAATGACTCTAGCGAGGGGAGAGCCGGACACGAACGAACGATTTGATTGGACGAGAACTGGGACAGGGAGGAGCCCGGCATGGTGTTATGTCCCGTACCCGTGATTACATTCAGGTCAGGGTGAGAATTGGCGCCAAAAGCCCGCGGATTTTCTACCCCACCATGCCCAGACCGTGAATATGATATGAAATCTGAAACATTCCTGTCACGTATAAATTCCCCATTATTTTCAAATTGCGTGAAAGAATTCGCGGTATTCAAAGGAGGTGCGTCGAAGTTTAAGGTACTTTGTACGGGGACATGCTGAGAACCTGTTGAGATGAGATTTCCCTCTCGAAAACTATTACCAATAATATCATTATTAATACCACCTGTTGTCAACGTCGAAAAACTCGCCTCCTGGCCTCGCCTGGGGTTCTCAGTGTTGGGACCCGGGTCTGCAACATGTCGAGCATGGATTGCTGGAACGGAGACCGGTCTGGCGCCGGCACTGGCACTGGGCTGATCGACCCTCGGACTCGGAGGCTTGCTTCTCCCTGCCTTACCCGCCGTGGCAGTAACAAAATCGGAATAACGACTTGGCTGCTGTCTCCTTCTCCTAGGCGGCTTAGCCCGCGGCATGTCGATTAAAATCAGATTAAAAGCGGAGACAGAACAGTGCCGTGCAATATGTACTTGCTTCGCCTGAAGCACTTACCCTAACCTCGTGGTAGCTGAGGTCACGTGTCCGCACCCTGCATTCCGAGTGGATGGAACAATCCTACAATAAAATAATGGTCAAAGGGGGGACAACTCATCTATCCCAGGACGATTGTCTCCCTTGGACCACATATCTGAATACCATAACAAATTTATGTTAAAGGCTCAAAGGCAACAGGAATTCTATAAGACTCTAAATGAAATAATGTTAATTAATGGTTATTCATTAATTATACATAACGATAGAAAACACCGAAATAAAAATTCAGCAATATCCGTTGATGCTACCATGATTTTCAACGGTTCGAGGGAATCTCTTGAAGCAGCCATGGGTCTGTTGAATAAGTTTTCTTCTTCGTCGGGATTGTATCTTAATGTAGATCGCAGTGTGGATAGGTCAGAAAAAGGCAGTATTGTCAAACTATGTCCTCACTAAAGGATAAACTAAGATCCAGAATGATTCAAGCTACTCGGTATCTGGTTTTAACCTAACAGGAATGGTACTGTTAAAAAAAGTATAACGATAAAATGACCTCCATTAACTAAATTTTAGAAAGATGATTCAGAAGAAACCTGACCCGTATTAGGCAACGCATGTTCTCCCGATTTTAGTACACCTATTTTAGTCCTATCAAAGCCTGATACAACATTTATATCAAACTTAGAAAAAAAGCACTTTCCAGTTTATATGATAATCACGACCAAAAAAAATGTGAAACAATTATTACGTCCAAAACAGACAGTGGATTGGCTATGATAAATTTTAATGTCTTTGCGTCACATCTGAAAGTGGAGTGGGTAAAGAGAGTAGTAAAGGACGACGGCAGTTTTGGGGCATTGATGAAAAACATATTGCGCCCTGCTGGTCAAAATGTTTGAGTCTATATCTTGCTACCATATATGCATTACAAAAAAAAATAAAAAAATCTTTCGGGTGCAACACATTGAAAGCAGAATGGCACATTGTATAGAACATGGCGAAGCAACAGACCAAAACTACGACAATCTACTGTTTGACCGTGTTCTGATATTAGAGTGACGTAATATGCGTCGCTGGGCGGATTTGGGTTCATCATGTATCAGTGATCTTCTGAATGAGGATGGTACACATTTTTGTTTTAATTAATATCCAGATTACGTTTAGGACTCAAATCTATCCATTTCATTCTTCATTGTGCAATAAATCACAATATATCGAATGAAAAACGTACAAATATTTAAAGAGAACGGTGCTTTTATTAGAACTATCAACGAGAAGTATAAACACGATTAATGAATCAAACATGCTTAAAATTTATTTACAGTATACTTATTAAAAAGATTGAAATCAAACGAAATCAGGAGAAATGGTAAGATAAACTAAATTCAAAAGAACTATCTTGGACTTCAATATATAGCTGTATTTATAGTACCTCAATGGACACCACCCAACAATATCTTCAATACCAAATCATTCAAAGAATACTTGTAACCAACTCTCTTTAAAAAATGTCGACTAAAACTGATACCGATATGTACACCTTCTGCAACCAACGGAAAGAAATTACCCTACATTTGTTTTAGGTATGTACTTATTCGAAGCAAACTTCATACTTGATCAAATGAGCTAGAAATTCAAATGGAGGAGCCATCACAGCCATGCAATGAGTATATATTATATTTCCAGCTATGGCTTTCATGAGGTTTCCGTAATGTCAAATTTCATTGATCAACATGTTAACACTCCATTTCGTATGAATACTTCGGCATCAATTTTAGGATAGGCATTTCATACCAATGTTATAAACAGCCGCTTTCCTGCACGAAAGAACCGATATAAAATAGTTAAATCTCCACGAGAGGAAACTTCGGCTACGATTACACACTTACCCAGCTAGTTGATAAATCACCCGATATACTGTTTTTCTCTGTAAGAGGCATGGATACCACAGAGGTAAACCTTTCGCAGAAATACAAATGAGTTTTATGTGTAGGTGTTACAACCGACAGCCATTATTCTTCCGTCGTCCACAAAGAATTGCCAAGTCAATAAACGAACGACTCTGTTGTTGCATTCCTACGCGTCGCATGAGAATCCTACAGAACTAGACGAAAGTAAGTTATTGATTCAGTCCGCAACGCAAAATGATTCAACTAGAAAAATCCACAACCAAAATTATACTAATTAGAAGTGGTATTAATCGTATTCAGCAAAGCATCACTGCAAATAATTCCGCTAATACTGGCTATCAGACAAAAATATCAGATAAATTCTGATTGTTTTCATCTCATCCACTGTCTTTTCATTAAAATTGCAGCAAACATTCATATATTTTCTGGCTCGGTCTCAAACAGCAGGCGTCAGACACGAAATTCAATATTCAGCCGTGGTCCTTATAGGAATTTCCGCGCCAGTACGACAAATTAATATCGATTTTAGTAAGGGATTCCGGAAGTGTAGGTCCAGCCAATGAATCAGAGCCTCTCACACACCATCATACAAAGCAATTTTGTTAGGAGGTTCCATATACTTTACAAGTGAAATAAATCCGGGTGAAAATGTACATTAGTTCTCCTTCACCTAGAAGGGGCATCATATCATACACAATCACATACTCCTCATTTTCCCAACCAGTATTTCAAACACCATATAATATTATTTTCCATAATCATCTGGTGGAGGCGCTTCCTATTGAATGATATACGTGTGATGTCGCGCGGAAACGTTTTCATATTCAAATGCAAACGTCTGCTGTTGCGTACTCCCAAATACGGAACCCAGCATAGAAAGTATATCCCGGTGACCAGGGAAACGGTGAGGGTGGCTTTGGTCGGTCTGGATGATACCATGACAATAGCAGATGACGTCCCTGAGCGTGCAACCTGAGGCATCGGCTGGTCTGTGACCTTCTTCGCCTGCTTGTATATTGTGATCTGACAAACCATAATCACGACAGTGCATGGTAAGAAGTTGGTGCCGCCCATGAAGGCCATGAACCCGACCGATAGGTGGCGCGTAGACCATTCAACCCCACAAGTTTGTAGATGTGCAATGTAAATATAGGAGCTAAATCCAATCAAAGGTAACACGCAAACGATTGCCGGATATATCCAGCAGGCCGCAATGACAAATTTACAGCGCCTGTGATTGACCAAGACAGCATATTTCAGTGGCATACAGCAGGCGATGTAGCGATCAACAGTGATGGCGACCAGAAGCAGGAATTCTACTCCAACGAGACATGTGGTGAGATAAGCATACATAATACAGGTCGCATCTCCGAGCATCCAACACCCATAAATATTAGCCAGTGATCTAAATGTACCGACGCGGACACCCTGAAGCAGATCCTCGAGTGCTAAGACAGCCATGAGATAGTATGACACCCGGTGTAGTAGCGGCCTCCGGAAACCCGTCAACAGGACCAGAAAATTTCCTGCCACAGCTAACAAAGCACTGCTCACATAGAAGGGTACTGCAAATTCCATCCATCCATGAGGCAGTTTATAGTTGACTAGTTATTATAGTTGTACTATTCACCAATACGCATGTTATATTCATGGTGTTTCGTATCAAACCGAGGCACGGGAATGGTTAAAAATACAATACCATAAACTATATGGTGTGACAAAGACTTGTACAGTTACACAGCTTATTGTTCACAGCGTACAGTGCGTCATGACAGAACGAATATATCGGCCATGAATACTTGACAACTCGTTTGGTCCAAAGGCTCTCTGTCCTCCAATGTCTCTTGAAGATAATGCAACAAGAGGCTGTTCCTATTAACGATGGATTAAGTTCAAGAGAGTCGAACATTTTTCTAATCCACGGTCATCACTGCATGGTATGGGATAAGGAATTTTTCATAGGGTGGTAGTTCCTACAGCACCACAATCGATCACATTCGGTTTTCCTCTGAATCTTGCAAGCCGTATATTGTGTGGAATATTCTGGATACTAATACTTCTAAACAGAAACTTCTCAGACTTAGATAATGGTTGCATATGCCAGTGTCCAGAAGAATGCAATGGCATTTGTCAAAATGTCTTTGAAATCCAAATTAATGAATTTGTAATCTTGTGAATGAATGATATCTGATTATGTTTCGAAGGTTCTCGTGGTTAAATTACCAAAATATATTCTCGAATGGTGATGAAACTGACCGCGAAATCCACATACCTTTGTTAAAGAGGCGGATTACACAATGTTTCAGGAGTCACTAATAAGGTGTGTTTATGATCCACGAGATGTCTTCGTGTCCTTTTTGTCTGCAGCACATATAATCCCCACGAAAACGAACGCAAATTTACACCAACTATGGTTCAGCATACAAGCATCGCGACTAAGATGCCGCGGAGCGGACCTGTATCTATAAACTGGTTTAGCCAATTACACTGTCTGAAAATAATCGGTTACACAACGGTCCATTTGTTTGGTGTATAGTTTAGTGTGCATGTTTTCTGGGAAACCGTTTTGGGGACTGCTGCACGTATCATTTTCAATTATCGCCTCAAAAGGGCTAAACCGTGATTTATCTATGTTATAGATATTCGCTTAATGCATACACGTTATCTGTTGAGTCTTCGTTTATGTTACTGCAAACTCGGCATGAATTAGATTAAGTAAAGGCGTGAAAGACATCCGATATTCCAGCGTTCATGTATTCCGACGTTATTTATCGGACGCACTCGGCACAATATAGAGGTATAATGAACGATTTACCAATTCGCACGCACTGGTAGTAAGCCATATTAGTAGCCATGTTGAGAGTATCTCACCTGACTTTTTAGCCAACTCAAGATTAATATTTATAGGCCTACTACAGAAAACAAGATGAAATAATGCCAATAATCTTGTTACGACTGAATTTTAATCACATCTGGTCAGCATTAATAATCTGTACAATGCAGTGCCAGCGGAGAGGCACCAAAACCAATAACTACAATGAACTGACGACAGTCAGGATTGTCGCAACATAATAATTCATTTCTAGTCATCTCCAACACCCATCGGTAAAGGCTTCTTTGTGACTTACAGTATTCTGACGCATTGTAGACTGGAACAAAGTACATCGAAGTCCAGATAGAGCATTAGAGATTACAGCAATATGTCTTGAAAAGATGGCATTTGAGTTCAACAGAACGAATGAAAAATCTAAGAAAGAGCATATTAGATCTGATACAAAGAGATCGATGTCTCTATAGTATCTATAGCATCGCGCATATCGTTAGCAACTTACAGGTAAGTAAATTCAGACACAAATATTAATTAATCATCACGCAGGTGGAAATCAGGCAGTTTGCCGTATCTAACCTGTTTGGACTGAAACAACATACATACAGCTTTACTTGTATTATACACCGAGACATGCTAAGCATCATACAGCTCACAAATAAGTAATAATTTATACACCGCAATGGAACTCGGCACCCGAAGACTTAGCTGATATTATTTACAGGTTAGAAGGAAGTAATTATTCCCCTATAAATCGCAATGTTAAATGATATGATTTCATTAAAAGATATCTACTTTACTGACATCAGAAGAACAATTCCTGGACATTATGTTTCATCACAATAGATCAGTGATCACTTAGACGGTATGAAAGCATGGTGTTATCCAGTGCCAATTTCAGTGAAACAATGCCGACCGGGAGTGCCCGATTTTACTAGTTCCGAGTTGAAGACAATACTGGAATTTAACTGGCCGTAAATATTGCCAGCGCGCGTTAATTACGTGGAGGATTTACAGACAATATCTTGGATTAACTCGCCGTTATTCGACCACCAGCACTTTATCTGAATATCAACCAATCGTAGGCCTAGCCTGTCCCATAACCCGATACATTCGGGGTACGAACAGTGCCCGACAGGCTGAATCGGTGAATGAGTTCCTTTTTACCTACATATTCACAAGTAATTTTACAAGCAACGCTAGCTTCTTTAAGTTCCCTTGATCAATCATCCATTGAAGCGGATTCAAAAGAGTTTTTTTATTCGTGTATTTGAAAGCTGAGTCGAGCCACGACAATATTATATCTATACAAATGTGCAGCGATTTTAATCTCGGCCATCGTAGAATGGTTTTAGATTTTCCACATTTGCCTGGCGTTGCCAATGCACGTTTTAACTGCTCTCATCTTCTCAGTTCCTTTCTGTGTTTCTTCAAGGAATCTAACTAATTCACATATGTCATTTTACATACTTTTTTACATACTTTTTTTCTAGAGTTGATAACATGCATTAACCTGGTGGACCTTGATCCTTCTGCCAGAGTTTTAAACGATGTACCAGCAATTACCTTTACAGTACATTCAACTAATCTTACTATGTAATACTCGTACGTATGCATTCCCTTTACACTTTCATTAATTATTTCCACTTTATATATATGATTTATGTTTACGAATTCAACAATGTTCATAATTAATCGTTATTAATTTTATGGTAGCACTTGTTTAATAAGCTATTAACACAATGTTCCTATCGCAAATTAGACGCAAAATGACAAGGTGGGAATAGATACCGACGTCCTGCAACAATTCGTATTACCCAAAAGAAAATATACTGACTGCATATTTCTAAAACATCACAAGAAGCCAGATTGCTCCTTGTGATGATTTGTATCACAGCCACGCTTTTATTGTAGCTGTTGATGTGGACATCAGGAATGGCATGATACCATATATGTTATACTTGTTATCCGAGTTGAACAAATGTTTGTTCCGACAATATGTAAAATTTCGATGTTTTTTTTTGTTGCTTTTTTTCTTGAATTTGCAGGAGTACTGAGATTTCACTTGTAATGCAACAACAATTCCTAATGAACGAATACCCCCGAAATGTGTTCGGAGTTTATTTCGTCACGGCACTCGCTGACAAATTTGTCCAGCCGAAAAAGTGTCACGGGAAGACACATTAGTGACTCTGCCCTGTGGTCTCTCTGCAGGGTCGGTCATAGGGGTCAAGGGTGAAATGCAGTGTTTCACATCCTAATATGTTTAAGATATAAGACTAAGTAATCTCGTTAGACGCGATGTACTACTAATAGCTCTCGATATATCTGTGAGAAATAAGCGAGCTGATTGTACAGGTGCCATACAACACAAATTAGGTTTCTGTTTACAAAATCAGTTTGATTCCTGCCATCAAAGGTCTCATTTGGAATACGTTTTCGACTTCTCAAACAATCAATGAGATGAAAGATCTGACACCGCTTGGTTTACAAAGGACTTAAATACTTTCCAAACCCTATTCAATATTGTTGCCTTTAATAGAAAATGCATTGACGTCTTCGGCCAAAATACAACACGGGCTGATTAATGTGTGGGTCAGCTACAAAGACACGATAGAATATGGCCTGGAATTCGTTGCTTCACATTAAGTATCCATGAGATGGTATTCCCTAATGATTTACATCCCGGTTATTTCGGAATTACAATGGGTGATATCACCAATCAGCAAATACTTCTATCTGTTGACATCATTACATGAATTCGTAATATCATTAACTATGACGGAAGGTAGAAATCAGCTAAAGTGAACCCCACCAAGCCTAGGGAGGCACTATGGAACGACAGTGAAATGGGAGCCCCACCCTCTGCGACTTTTTAGTTTATATCATATTGGAGTCATTTCGAGCCTATTTGCATAACCTCCCGAGTAGAGGCTCATGGAAAATTCAAGATCGCAGCCATCTTGGGTAACCGAAAAGTGATATTTTCACCATTTTCCTTCAAAATTCCTGCTTTTCTTCGAGAAAACCTTGGACAAAATCTACTTTATTTCACATCAGAATATTATTTATCAATTTATCATGCAGTTTGTTCAAAGGAAAAACATAACTAAAAACTTCGAAAAATCTGTCCGAAAAATCTACCAAAAATGTCTGTTCTGAAGATGATATCACTGTGACGTCACAAAAGTGACAATCTTGGATTTTCTTACATTTTTTGATAGAGCTTGGTCCAAGGGTATAGTGTGGTAAGTTTCAGCTCCTTAGCTCAACGGATAACAGCGCCTTAACTCAAGGGATAAAAACAATATTTAGGGGAGGGGGAAAATGGGCCCCCAGGCCTGGATAGGTCCCAAAATCCCCAGGTCAGATTGGGTTAAAGCCTGCTCACGTCTCTACCTGTTTCGAAGCACTATAATAAAGAATGTCTCCTCATTCCGACTAGGGAGTTCTTCATTTATGTTAATGGTTTCTTCTTAGACCTTCCGCCATATTTAGTGAGACCATCGAATATAAAGTAAACCATTTGCTGATATCAACAAATAATTTGCTGATTTGCCTGGCACGATAAAAACTTTTCAGATTAAAAAGTAAATCGGCCTGACATACGACCGTCACGTGTTACATGAATCTTTACCCCTGAAATAATTTCATACATTCTTGCCTAAACTCTCTGCTATAGACACCATACACGATGGGATTGGAGAATTTTGACACCGTGAGCATACATATCGCCAAATTAGACATAATTCCAATGTCGTTCCATTCTACAAACAATTTGGTGATGCGCATTCCAACATATGGAACCCAGCATAGAAAGTATATCCCAGTAACCAGAGAAACTCTGAGCGTGGCTTTGGTCGGTCTAGATGATACCATGACAATAGCAGATGACGTCCCTGAGCGTGCAACCTGAGGCAACGGCTGGTCAGTGACCTTCTTCACTTGCTTGTATATTCTGATCTGACAAATCACAATCACGATAGTACATGGTAGGAAGGTGGTGCCACTTAAGATACTCATGCATCCGAGCGCTAGGGGGCGGTTCGACCATCCAACGTAACAGGTGTTCAGATGTCAGACATAAAAATCAATATTCAGCCGTCGTCCATATAAGAATTTCCGCGTCAATACAACAAATAAATATTGGCTTGAGTAAGGAATTCCGGAAGTGTAGATCCAGCCAATGAATCAGAATCCCCCATACACCATCGGGCCAGCAAGTTTGTTAGGGAAACTCCATGTTGTTAGGGAGTCCCGGTGAAAAGGTACATAAGTTTTCGCTCAGCTAAAGAGGTATCATTTCATAAATAACCACATCCTTCTCATTTTCCCAACCAGTATTTCAAACATCATGTAACTTTATTTTCCTTACCATAATCTTATATTGGCGGCACTTTATACTGAGTCATAATCGTGTGATGTCATATGAAAACGTTTTTATTTTCTCGCTTGGAAAGTATATTTCCTAATAATCTTGAGAGAAGACGTTCCATGTATGGTAAGCGATAATTTTCAAAAAAGCAACGGATATATATGTAGATATAGGTAAAAATAGAAGTTTGCTGGCGTGGAGCAGTAATATAAGAAAAATAACGAAAAAACTTTCTCAACTTTCTACATCATTATATTCCGACTGCAGTTTCGAACGCAATGTTCTTTTCAAGGAATACTGTTTTCAAATGACAGACTGGTATATATACAAATACAGGGCACAACGGTCGCTAGACGACGTGTCTGGCTTAAACAAGCAGTGACTTGATAACATGCTGACATTAATAGAAACAGTTGGTCACAATAAACATAAGAGAGATTAAGAGGGATAATTCAAATGAGTACAATACATGCAATAAACAATAATCAAAATCAAACATAATTGGTCTGCGAAGCAGAGGTGGGTATTTTCAGAATATGACATGCTTCAACAGTTTGATCAATACGTACATGTATTGCATGAAATCTAATTTCACAAAGTTGTTAAACAAACAAAATAACAAATATATTCAAGGTCTATGTGATCCGTTTATTTCGGAACCATACTTTTCTATAAACATAGTTTCTTTAAATATAAGGCTTGATTCTCATTTAGTACTTTGTAAAAAGGGAAAACTTTAAATGAAGGGGTCAAATGTATGGCACACTGTCTGATGTGTCGGCTGACCGGGAGATGACAATGGTTTTCATTATTAATCTGTTGCCTGTGAACAGTTAATCTAGATCTTAAATCTGTGGTTTGACCGATATACTGTTTTCCACAGCCCTGACAAATCAGTGCGTATACAACATATTTACTGTCACATGACATGTTGAATTTAACCTCAAACACAGAATTTGTGTCATTGAATTTAATGCTAGATCCTTTAGTCCGTGGGCTGAGTAGGCCCACCTTGCACCCCCCCCCCCCCCCCCACCACTCTCCGAAACTATGATTTTTTAGTACTTTGGAATGTGTCGAAGAAGAAAATATATGTTAACGCGCGAGATATTGGGATGAACTGGCAGATCAGAGAAGTTAAAAATTGCACCTAACGCCTTTATTTTGCGTTTACGGTAAGGGGGTGGGGTTGCTAAAATGTTCCTAACTTTTTTATTTGTTGTCCAATTGATTGAAATGATGTATCTTTTTGTTCAGTATAAATGGAGGAATCAGTCCAAAACAGCAAACATTCTAATATTTCAACACTATGACGTCAGTAGGGGGCCATCTCCAAATTTCATGAAAAAAATGTCAAAATTGACTAACTACAAGCAATACTGATAACTAGTCATATTTCTGCAACATTATCTATGTAACCTGGTTTAATATGTTGTTTTCATTTGTATTTTGTGCTTCAATACATTGAAATATTTCCAATGTTGTAAACTAGCACTAACATGTATAAATAACTTAGCACTATGTTACTTATGCAATGAATAGTAGGGGTGAGGTTGCTAAAATGTTCTTAACTTTTTTATTTGTTATCCAATTGATTGCAATGAGGTATCTTTTTATTCAGCATAAACAGAGGAATTAGTCCAAAACAGCAAACGTTCTAATATTTCAATATTATGACGTCAGTAGGGGGCCATCTCCAAATTTCACGAAAAAATGTCAAAATTGACTAACTACAAGCAATACTGATAACTAGTCATATTTCTGCAACATTATCTATGTAACCTTTATTATTTGTTGTCCAATTGATTGAAATGAGGTATCTTTTTATTCAACATGAGCCGGAGAATCAGGCCAATATAGTAAACTTCTAATATTTACTTATTGTGACGTCACTAAGAGGTCATCTACAATTTTCATATGAAATCGTATTTTACCAAAATTGTTACCTAAAATGGTTCAAATGATTCTTTTTTGGTTAGCCGAACACATGCAGGATACAAATATATTTGCTAGTAAGCGCTGAAGTAACATTCAACATAAATATGCAAAGTAGAATATCAAGATTTATTTATTTGAAAAATTCATTTTCTGTATGGGGCGAAGTTACCTAAATGGTTATAACTTTTTTATTCCTTGTCCAATTGATTGAAATGATGTATTATATTAACAATGGTGCGCAGGGGTCAAAGGACACTTCCGGTCACGTGACCGGAACCGGAAGTTGTCACAAGACAGGTGTCGGAAGTAGGTCAATAAGAACCAATTTAGCCTGGCAATGGTCAAAAGAGTCAATTAGCCTTTACATCATGTCAATGGTTAAAGGTCATTTCCAGTCACGTGACAGTAAACATGGAAAAATCCGGATGTAAGATGAGGACCCGGATGTAAAGCCACAGTACCCGGATAGAAGACGGAGGAACGACGGGAAAAACCCACTGGGAAACCCGGATGTTGACAAGGTCCGGGGTGTAAAATCCACACACACACACACACACACACACTCACACACACACAATGCGGCTCAGTCGTACACCAGTACATCTCGGTCCTCGACTTGATGTGTCATCAGACACTCTGAGAGAGCGGGAACTCCCACCCATCTCACGAGGGCCGATAATGATGATGATGTGGCCCTAACTCAATAAGCAAATTCAGATGACAAGACCTTGGGCCAGATTTTATATGACGTGGAGAGCAAAGTACACTTCGCGGACGAGCCCATAAATGTTCCTAGCGATCACTTATAGGACGCCCATCCAGTGAGTGACATCTATCAGCGCCATTGGCCCATGACACGGCACTGTTTCCACCGTCATCGCCCTATTCAAGATATCTACAATTTCCGCCTGACCGACCTCGCCCGTCTACGCAGGAAGCCATCTTCAATGACCAACGTACGGCCTTCAAAATAAATGTCGCTTTCGGGTAAATCTTATACGTCATAAGATGACGGATCAACTGCGCTATTTCTATTCCAGTGCCAACAACCAAGTGTACGACCATCCTTTCACCATCATTTGCCGGGCATCGCTAGAGACGATGCTGGAGAAACTGGACACCGTGGATCCCCTGGAATGGGCACAACGCCAACGCCCCAACACCAAGAGGACAGTGGAGAGGGTCACCAATGTTACATTCTTCGTGGCTAAACTGGTCAACTCTCTCGGCTGAATGCGTCACCCATGCACTGATGAATAGCCTAACATGCCGTATATACTCTCTACGTCTACATGCTTATCATTGACTTGAGCTCAGTAAACACTTGTACCTAATGTGAGGGTGCGTTAAATAATAAAACATGGTGTTTGATATTTCAATTTGTTTTGTTGTGAACATACTAAACATTCCCAGGGCGGCTCCCCCAGCCTGGGTATGATGTAACATTCGGGGTAATAAACCGTATAAACATTGCTGAACTTGTTGTTATTCAGGACAACCGCTATCCGCTATACTTGGATGAAATATATACCCCGATGTGATATAGTGCTCTTGCACATTTCCGCAACTTCCCTTTTACTGCTACTCCACAACTGCACAACTGCACATGTGCAGAATGACGTCATTTCCACGACCCAGTCCCTCCAATCGGAGCCACGAGCGCTTCACATTGATACCTCTCCGATTATAATACAGCACAGATAAGGTATAATACACCAAAGATATGGTATAATGCATGACAGTCCAGTTACAGTCCGTGGGCTGAGTAGGCGATGGGTGGGAGTTCCCGCTGTTTCAGAGTGTCTGATGAAACGGACAGGCCGCTTCCCTTTTATAGCACGCTAGCTGGTAATCTATTTTTAGCACACTCAGTTCAACTACCCCCAAGTCGAGGACCGATATGTACTGGCGTCTGTGTGTGTGTGTGTGGGTGTGTGTGTGTATGTGCGGGCAGTGGATTTTACATCTCGGACCTTGTCAACATCCGGGTTTCCCAGTGGGTTTTTCCCGTCATTCCTCTGTCTTCCATCCGGGTACTGTGGACTTACATCCGGGTCCTCACCTTACATCCGGGTTTTCCATGATTACTGTCACGTGACCGGAAATGACCTTTAACCATTGACATGATGTAAAGGCTAAATTGGCTCTTTTGACCATTGACAGGCTAAATTGGTTCTTATTGACCTACTTCCGACATGGGGCGACAACTTCCGGTTCCGGTTACGTGACCGGAAGTGTCCTTTGACCCCTGCGCACCATTGTTAATATCCGGTATCGCAGTTTATGTCGCATATATAATACATCATTTCACTCAATTGGACAAGGAATAAAAAAGTTATAACCATTTAGATAACTTCACCCCCATAAAGAAAACGAACGAACTTTTCAAATAAATAAATCTTGATATTCTATTTTGCATATTTATGTTGAATGTTACTTCAGCGCTTACTAGCAAATATATTTGTATCCTACATGTGTTCGGCTAACCAAAAAAGAATCATTTGAACCATTTTAGGTAACAATTTTGGTAAAAATACGATTTCATATGAAAATTGTAGATGACCCCTTAGTGACGTCACAATAAGTAAATATTAGAAGTTTACTATATTGGCCTGATTCTCCGGCTCATGTTGAATAAAAAGATACCTCCTTTCAATCAATTGGACAACAAATAAAAAAGGTTACATAGATAATGTTGCAGAAATATGACTAGTTATCAGTATTGCTTGTAGTTAGTCAATTTTGACATTTTTTTCGTGAAATTTGGAGATGGCCCCCTACTGACGTCATAATATTGAAATATTAGAACGTTTGCTGTTTTGGACTAATTCCTCCGTTTATGCTGAATAAAAAGATACCTCATTGCAATCAATTGGACAACAAATAAAAAAGTTAAGAACATTTTAGCAACCTCACCCCTACTATTCATTGCATAAGTAACATAGTGCTAAGTTAGTTATCCATGTTAGTGCTATTTTACAACATTGGAAATATTTCAATGTATTGAAGCACAAAATACAAATGAAAACAACATATTAAACCAGGTTACATAGATAATGTTGCAGTAATATGACTAGTTATCAGTATTGCTTGTGGCTAGTCAATTTTGACATTTTGTCGTGAAATTTGGAGTTGGCCCCCTACTGACGTCATAGTGTTGAAATATTAGAACGTTTGCTGTTTCTGACTGATTCCTCCGTTTATGCTGAACAAAAAGATACCTCATTTCAATCAATTGGACAACAAATAAAAAAGTTAGGAACATTTTGGCAATCCCACCCCCTTACCGTAAACGCAAAATAAAGGCGTTAGGTGCAATTTTTAACTTCTCTGATCTGCCAGTTCATCCCAATATCTCGCGTATTAACATATATTTTCTTCTTCGGCACATTCCAAAGTACTAAAAAATCATAGTTTCGGAGAGTGGTGGGGGGGGGTGCAAGGTGGGCCTACTCAGCCCACGGACTATCAAGTGAACCATTTTCAAGAGGCCATATGTAGATATATATGTTTCATTGTGGACCAGGGCTGATTAATTGATGCCGAACTTGATTATTTACGGCCGAAATAACTTGAAACACTCTCGTCTAAACTCAGTATTGTAGACTGCATACACGATGGGATTGACGAATTTTGACACCGTGAGCACAAAAACCGTTGCTATCTCCAAATTAGATATTCCAACATCACTCCGTTGCCATTCTGCAAAAAATCTGCTGTTGCGTACACCCAAATACGGAACCCAGCATAGAAAGTATATCCCGGTGACCAAGGAAACGGTGAGGGTGGCTTTGGTCGGTCTGGATGATACCATGACAATAGCAGATGACGACCCTGAGCGTGCAACCTGAGGCATCGGCTGGTCTGTGACTTTCTTCACTCGCTTATATATTCTGATCTGACAAACCATAATCACGACAGTGCATGGAACGAAGCTTGTGCCGCCCATGAACGCCATGAACCCGACCGATAGGGGGCGCGTAGACCATTCAACCCCACAGCTTTGAAGATGTGCTATGTAAAGATAGGAGCTAAATCCAATCAAAGGTAAGATGGAAACGATTGCCGGATATATCCAGCAGGCCGCAATGACAAATTTACAGCGCCTGTGATTGACGAAGACAGCATATTTCAGTTACAAGCGTCTAGTCCGTCATTCATAATCCAGCCGTCGTCCATTAGAGAATATCCGCGTCCATAATCCAAAGACCTATTCCATTTTCCACATAACGGTATTAGCACCAAATTCAAAAAGACAATCATAGTATACATAAACATAGGCTTGTTTCCTGCAAGAGAGAAGCGGTCAACAGTTTTCAATGATGCCGGCAAGACATCATGACGTTCCAAAAATATCAAATCCGTATCGCTGATCAGTAGTCTTAATCCATAATATTCGTTGTAAAGTCGTCATCTAAAAGAATGATGTATCTCAGCCACGCTTTGATTGTGACTGTTCATATGAGTACCATCAGGATCTTGAAGTACATGGGTTCATACGGCCCCTAGCCCCGGGTTAAGCGGAATTAGACACAAGTTACGAAACGTAGCGCCATAGATCTTGCACGCTACGTTCGTATTTTGCTATCAGCATGCGATACGTATTGCCAAATTTGAGAAACTTTGAGTGGAGGCGCTTGGTGGAATAGCCCTGTTTTATAAGTTTCTGCAACAATGTTTTGTGACGTTGATTAAAATCATCACATTTAACACAGGATCTAGCAAACGCTACTAAGCGAGATATGTATACGCCATATGCAGGTCCCACTGGAATATTACTATCCAGAAAGGGATAGTTTACGATGTCGAAATTGTAATCATCAGTCGACGAGAGAGAATGCCCGCTTCATTTTTATAGAGATAGAGATCTAAATAAGATGTGCCTGTAGGGCTATCTGTAGTTTCTTTCAAATCCAGTGAAGGTGGATATATATCCTTCACTGCGTCATTTATATAGCGATTATCCCCAGCGAGAAGATCGTCTATATAGCGTTTGGTGAATGAGAAGGAATGGGCTTTGAATGGATCGGTTTTTGAAAGCGCCTGCATATAGTCATATTCATAAGAGAACAGATACAGGTCAGCCAACAGGGGTGCACAATTAGTACCCATTGGAATACCTATATGCTGCTGATATATTGTGTTGCCAAATTTCACATAGATATTTTTAATGAGAAATTCAAGCAACTCTATAAACAAAGAAACATCCCATGAATGATATCTCTTGTGTGTAGTCGAGCTAAAGAATGCTTTATGGCTTCCGACATTAATATATCTACGATCAGTTTTCTTGAACACAGATACTATTAATGAACTTAGACGGTCAATAAGGTCCTGATGAGGGATTGTAGTATAGAGAGTCGAGAAATCCCATGTGGATACATGTCTGTACGGTATGTGACCTTTAGCATCAAGCTCTTTCGTAAGACATTTTGAGTTTTTCAATATCCACATACATTCAACGCCAGAGTTCTTAGAAATAGTGGCGCAATACCTTTCCCAAAATGCTTTTACCTCCTGAAGGGCCCTCGTCAATAGGGTTGAAAGTAGCTTGGTGGTGCAGCTTCTAGAACCAGCTATGAATCTACCTTTGTATGGTGATTTATGCATTTTGGGAGTCCAGTATATTTTTGGTATGTCGTTTGATGGCGACCAGAAGCAGGAATTCTACACCAACGAGACATGTGGTGAGATAAGCATACAGAACACAGGTCGCATATTAGCCAGTGATCTAAATGTACAGACGATGACACCCTGAAGCAGATCCTCGAGTGCTAAGGCAGCCACGAGATAGTATGACACCCGGTGTAGTAGCGGCCTCCGGAAAGCCGTCAACAGGACCAGAAAATTTCCTGCCACAGCTAACAAAGCACTGCTCACATAGAAGAGCACTGCGAATTCCATCCACCCATGAGGCAGTTTATAGTTGACGGTACTATTCACCAATACGCATGTTATATTCATGGTGTTTCGTATGAAACCGAGCCACGGGAATGGTTAAAAATACAACGCCATAAACTATATGGTGTGACAAGACTTGTACAGTTACACAGCTTATTGTTCACAGCGTACAGTGCGTCATGACAGAACGAATATATCGGCCATGAATACTTGACAACTCGTTTGGTCCAAAGGCTCTCTGTCCTCCAATGTCTCTTGAAGATAATGCAACAAGAGGCTGCTCCTATTAACGATTGGTTAAGTTCAAGAGAATCGAACATTTTTCTAATCCACGGTCATCACTGGTATGGGATAAGGAATTTTTCATAGGGTGGTAGTTCCTACAGCACCACAATCGATCACATACGGGTTTCCTCTGAATCTTGCAAATATTGTATGGAATATTCTGGATACTAATACTTCTAAACAGAAACTTCTCAGACTTAGATAATGGTTGCATATGCCAGTGTCCAGAAGAATGCAATGGCATTTGTCAAAATGTCTTTGAAATCCAAATTAATCAATCTGTAATCTTGTGAATGAATGATATCTGATTATGTTTCGAAGGTTCTCGTGGTTAATTTACCAAAATATATTCTCGAATGGATGATATATTCATGTCACTTTTGCCCCCAAAGGTGATGAAACTGACCGCGAAATCCACATACCTTTGTTAAAGAAGCGGATTACACAATGTTTCAGGAGTCACTAATAAGGTGTGTTTATGATCCACGAGATCTCTTCGTGTCCTTTTTGTCTGCAGCACATATAATCCCCACGAAAACGAACGCAAATTTACACCAACTATGGTTCAGCATACAAGCATCGCGACTAAGATGCGGCGGAGCGGACCTGTATCTATAAACTGGTTTAGCTAATTACACTGTCTGAAAATAATCGTTTACACAACGGTCCATTTGTTTGGTGTATAGTTTAATGTGCATGTTTTCTGGGAAACCGTTTTGGGGACTGCTGCACGTATCATTTTCAATTATCGCCTCAAAAGGGCTAAACCGTGATTTATCTATGTTATAGATATTCGCTTAATGTATACACGTTATCTGTTGAGTCTTCGTTTATGTTACTGCAAACTCGGCATGAATTAGATTAAGTAAAGGCGTGAAAGACATCCGATATTCCGATATTTCGACGTTATTTATCGGACGCATTCGGCACCGTATAGATGTATAATGAACAATTTACCAATTCGCACGCACTGGTAGTAAGCCATATTAGTAGCCATGTTGAGGGTATGTCACCTGACTTTTTAGCAAACTCAAGATTAATATTTATAGGCCTACTACAGAAAAACAAGATGAAATAATCCCAATAATCTTGTTACGACTGAATTTTAATCACATCTGGTCAGCATAAATAATCTGTACAATGCAGTGCCAGCGGAGAGACACCAAAACCAATAACTACAATGAACTGACGACAGTCAGGATTGTCGCAACATAATAATTCATTTCTAGTCATCTCCAACACCTATCGATAAAGGCTTCTTTGTGACATACAGTATTCTGACGCATTGTAGACTGGAACACAGTACATCGAAGTCCAGATAGAGCATTAGAGATTACAGCAATATGTCTTGAAAAGATGGCATTTGAGTTCAACAGAACGAATGAAAAATCTAAGAAAGAGCATATTAGATCTAATACAAAGAGATCGATGTTGTCTCTTAGTATCTATAGCATCGCGCATATCGTTAGCAACTTACAGGTAAGTAAATTCAGACACAAATATTAATTAATCATCACGCAGGTGGAAATCAGGCAGTTTGCCGTATCTAACCTGTTTGGACTGAAACAACATACATACAGATTTACTTGTATTATAAACCGTGACATGCTCAGCAGCATACAGCTCACAAATACGTAATAATTTATACACAGCAATGGAAGTCGGCACCAGAAGACTTAGCTGATATTATTTACAGGTTAGAAGGAATTAATTATTCCTCTACCCATCGCAATGTTAAATGATATGATTTCATTAAAAGATATCTACTTTACTGCCATCAGACGAACAATTCCCGGACATTATGTTTCATCACAATAGATCAGTGCTCACTTAGGCGGTATGAAATCATGGTGTTATCCAGTGCCAATTTCAATGAAACAATGCCGACCGGGAGTGCCCGATTTTACAAGTTCCGCGTTGAAAACAATACTGGAATTTAACTGGCCGTAAATATTGTCAGCGCGCGTTAATTACGTGGAGAATTTGCGTGAAATTTACAGACAATAACTTGGACTAACTCGCCGATATTCAACCACCAGCACTTTATCTGAATATCAACCAATCGTAGGGCTAGCCTGTCCCATAACCCGATACATTCGGGGTACGAACAGTGCCCGACAGGCTGAATCGGTGAATTAGTTCCTTTTTACCTACATATTAACCAGTAATTTTACAAGTATCGCTAGCTTCTTTAAGTTCCCTTAATAAACCATCCATTGAAGCGGATTCAAAAGAGTTTTTTTATTCGTGTATTTGAAAGCTGAGTAGAGTCACGACAATATTACATCTATGCAAATGTGCAGCGATTTTAATCTCGGCCATCGTAGAATGGTTTTAGATTTTTCACATTTGCCTGGCGTTGCCAATGCACGTTTAAACTGCTCTGATCTTCTTAGTTCCTTTCTATGTTTCTTCAAGTAATCGTACTAATTCCCAGTCATTTACATACTTTTTTTCTAGAGTTGATAACATGCATTAACCTGGTGGACCTTGATCATTCTGCCACCAGCCACAGTTTTAAACGATGTACCAGCAATTACGTTTACAGTACATTCAACTAACCTTATTATGTAATACTCGTACTTATGCATTCCAATATATTTTCATTAACTATTTCCCCTTTATATATATATGATTCATGTTTTCGATTTCAACAATGTTCATAATTAATTGTTATTAATTTTATTGTAGCACTTGTTAATCTATTAACACAATGTTCCTATCGCAAATTAAAAGCAAAATGACAAGGTGGGAATAGATACCGATGTACTGCAACAATTCGTATTACCCCAAAGGCAAATATACTGACTGCATATTTCTAAAATATCACAACAAGCCTGATTGCTCCTTGTGATGAATCGTATCACAGCCACGCCTTTATTGTAGCTGTTGATGTGGACATCAGGAATGGCATGATACCATATATGTTATACTTGCTATCCGAGTTGAACAAATGTTTGTTCCGACAACATGTAAAATTTTGATTTTTCTTTTCTTTCTTTTTTGCTTGAATTTGAAGGAGTAATGAGATTACAAGCGTCTGGTTCGTCATTCATAATTCAGCCGTCGTCCATTAGAGAATATCCGCGTCCATAATCCAAAGACCTATTCCATATTCCATATAACAGTGTTAGCACCAAATTCAAAAAGACAATCATAGTATACATAAATATAGGCTTGTTTCCTGCAAGACAGAAGCGGTCAACAGTTTTCAATGATGCCGGCAAGACATCATGATGTTCCAAAAATATCAAATCCGTATCGCTGATCAGTATTCTTAATCCATAATATTCGTTGTAAAGTCGTCATCTAAAGAATGATGAATCTCAGTCACGCTTTGAATGTGACTGTTCATATGAGTACCATGATGATCTTGAAGTACATGGGTTCATACGGCCCCTAGCCCCGGGTTAAGCGGAATTAGACACAAGTTACGAAACGTAACGCCATAGATCTCGCACGCTACGCTCGTATTTTGCTACCAGCATGCGATATGTATCGCCAAATTTGAGAAACCTTGAGTGGAGTCGCTTGGTGGTGTAGCCCTGTTTTATAAGTTTCTGCAACAATGTTGTGTGACGTTGATTAAAATCGTCACATTTAACACAGGATCTAGCAAATGCTACTAGGCGTGATATATATACGCCATATGCAGGTCCCACTGGAATATTACAGTCCAGAAAGGGATAGTTTACGATGTCGAAATTGTAATCATCTCTTTTGTCATACAGTCGACGAGAGAGAGGGCCCGCTTCATTTTTATAGAGCTATAGGTCCAAATACGATGTGCCTGTAGGGTTATCTGTAGTTTCCTTCAAATCCAGTGAAGGTGGATATATATCCTTCACTGCGTCATTTATATAGCGATTATCCACAGCGAGAAGATCGTCTATATAGCGTTTGGTGAATGAGAAAGAACGGACTTTGAATAGATCAGTTTTTGAAAGCGCCTGCTTTTAGTCATATTCATAAGAGAACAGATATAGGTCAGCCAATAGAGGTGCACAATTAGTACCCATTGGAATACCTATATGCTGTTGATATATTGTGTTGCCAAATTTCACATAGACATTTTTAATGAGAAATTCAAGCAACTCTATAAATAAAGAAACATCCCATGAATGATATCTATTGTATGTAGTAGAGCTAAAGACTGCTTTATGGCTTCCGACGTTAACATATCTACGATCAGTTTTCTTGAACACAGATACTATTAATGAACTTAGACAGCCAATAAGGTCCTGATGAGGGATTGTGGTATAGAGAGTCGAGAAATCCCATATGGACACATGTCTATACGGTATGTGACCCTTTAGCATCAAGTTCTTCCGTAAGACATTCTGAGTTTTTTCAATATCCACATACATTCATCGTCAAAGTTTTTAGAAATAGTGGCGCAATACTTGTAATGTATTGTATTTCAATACTTGTATTTCACTTGTAATGCAACAAACAATTTCTAATGAACGAATACCCCCAAAATGTGTTCAATCGAAGTCTATTTCGTCACGGCACTCGCCGGCAAATTTGTCCAGCCGAAAAAGTGTCACGGGAAGATACATTAGTGACTCTGCCCTGTGGTCTCTCTGCAGGGTCGGTCATAGGGGTCAAGATTGAAACGCAGTGTTTCACATCCACATATTAAGACCAAGTAATCTCGTTAGACGCGATGTACATGTACTACTAATAGCTCTCACACAGTTTGATATATCTGTGAGAAATAAGCGAGCTGATTGTACAGGTGTCACACAACACAAATTAGGTTTCTGTTTACAAAATCAGTTTGATTCCTGCCATTAAAGGTCTCATTTGGAATACGTTTTCGATTTCTCAAACAATCAATGAGATGAAAGATCTGACACTGCTTGGTTTACAAAGGACTTAAATAATTTCCAAAACCTATTCAATATTGTTGCCTTTACTAGAAAATGCATTGACGTCTTCGGGCCAAAATACAACACAGGCTGATTAATGTCTGGGTCAGCTACAAAGACACGATAGAATATGGCCTGGAATTCGTTGCTTCACATTAAGTATCCGTGAGATGGTATTCCCTAATGATTTACATTCCGGTAATTTCGGAATTACAATGGGTGATATCACCAATCAGCAAATACTTCTATCTGTTGACATCATTAAATGAATTCGTAATATCTTTAACTATGACGGAAGGTAGAAATCAGCTAAAGTGAACCCTACCAATCCTAGGGAGGCACTATGGAACGACAAAGAAATGGGAGCCCCACCCTCCGCGACTTTATAGTTTATATCATATTGGAGTCATTTCGAGCCTATTTGCATAACCTCCCGAGTAGAGGCTCATGGAAAATTCAAGATCGTAGCCAACTTGGGTAACCGAAAAGTGATATTTTCGCCATTTTCCTTCAAAATTCCTGCTTTTCTTCGAGAAAACCTTGGACAAAATCTACTTTATTTCACATCAGAATATTATTTATCAATTTATCATGCAGTTTGTTCAAAGGAAAAACATAACTAAAAACTTCGAAAAATCTGACCGTAAAATCTACCAAAAATGTCTGTTCTGAAGATGATATCACTGTGACGTCACTAAAGTGGCCATCTTGGATTTTCTTACATTTTCTGATAGACCTTGATCCAAGGGTATAGTGTGGTAAGTTTCAGCCCCTTAGCTCAAGGGATAAAAACAATATTTAGGGGAGATGGAAAATGGGCCCCCAGGCCTGGACAGGTCCCAAAATGCCCAGGTCAGATTGGGTCTGCTCACGTCTCTACCTGTTTCAAAGCAATATAATAAAGAATGTCTCCTCATTCCGACTAGGGAGTTCTTCACTTTATGTTAATGGTTTCTTCTTAGACCCTCCGCCATATTTAATGACACCATCGAATATAAAGTAAACCATTTGCTGATATCAACAAATAATTTGCTGATTTGCCTGGCACGATAAAAACTGTTCAGATTAAAAAGTAAATCGGCCTGACATACGACCGTCACGTGTTACATGAATCTTTACCCCTGAAATAATTTGATACATTCTTGCCTAAACTCTCTGCTATAGACAGCATACACGATGGGATTGGAGAATTTTGACACCGTGAGCATACATATCGCCAAATTAGACATAATTCCAACGTCGTTCCATTCTACAAACAATTTGGTGATGCGCATTCCAACATATGGAACCCAGCATAGAAAGTATATCCCGGTGACCAGAGAAACTGTGAGCGTGCCTTTGGTCGGTCTAGATGATACCATGACAATAGCAGATGACGTCCCTGAGCGTGCAACCTGAGGCAACGGCTGGTCAGTGACCTTCTTCACTTGCTTGTATATTCTGATCTGACAAATCACAATCACGATAGTACATGGTAGGAAGGTGGTGCCACTTAAGATACTCATGCATCCGACCGCTAGGGGGCGGTTCGACCATTCAACGTGACAGGTGTTCAGATGTGCAACGTAATGATATGAATCACAACCAATCAACGGTAAGACGGCAAGGATGACCGGGAATATCCAGCAGCCCGCTATGACGAATTTACAGCGCCTGACAGTGACGAGGACAGCATATCTTAGTGGCATACAACAGGCGATGTAGCGATCTACAGTGATGGCGACCAGGAGAAGGAGTTCCACACCAACGAGACATGAGATGAAGAAACCAAAGAGGACGCAGGCCGCACCTCCGAACGGCCAACATCCTTCGATCTTAGCCTGTGGTTTAGTTGTACCGTTGATGGCACCCTGAAGCAGATCCTCGAGTGCTAAGGCCGCCACGAGATAGTATGACACCCGGTGTAGTAGCGACCTCCGTATCACTGTCACCAGGACCAGGGAGTTTCCCGCCACAGCGAGCAAAGCACCGCCCACGTAGAATAGTACTACAAACTCCAGCCACCCATCCGGCAGTTTATAGATCATGGTACTATTCAGGGCATGGCATGTTATATTCATAGCGTTGTAATATAAAACACAGTCACAAGAGTGACTAAAAGTGCGATTTCACTACAGATGACACGATCAGCACAATCAGACATCTGATTATTCACAACTTAAAGACAAGAGTATAGTCGTACCGTACCTGATCCATGAAGAGAGAATATCGTTAGTAGTATAGTCTACCATTTTAAACTCAGGTTGACCTACTTATTTGTTCCCCCGGGTAAAATTTAAGGGGGAACCCAGGTTAAAGTATAGGAAGCGGCCATTTACGGCCTTTGACCTCTGAGGCCGTGTAGAGGTCAAGGCCGCTATAGTTCCAACAGGTGGCGCCCCCTCTTTCACCTCGAATTCCTCCGCGGTCTGGTGGTCATGCGGTCGCTGGAAAAAGCTTCCGCGGAGAAAAAGTAGTCACCAGACTTCAAATACGCTGCATGGTCCGATTGGGTCGAGTGAGGTATCAAAGTGAAGCATTCGTGAAGGGGCATCCAGTCATGGGTGGGTGCATGTAAAATTAGGGTTTTTCCCGAAACTATAAAAAGCGGAACACGGACTTTACCCCCAAAATAGGGGAAAACACCTATCAACCCTAAACAAAAGGGCTAATATCGGTCCCCGGGCTTATTGGGACCTGCCTATCAAGTCAATGGGTGGGTGCATGTAAAACTAGGATTTTTTCCCGAAACTATAAAAAGCGGAACACGGACTTTACCCCTAAAATAGGGGAAAACACCTATCAACCCTAGCCAAAAGGGCTAATATCGGTCCCCGGGCTTATTGGCACCTGCCTATCAAGTCAATCGGTTGGGTGCATGTAAAATTAGGATTTTTTTCCGAAAATATAAAAAGTCGGAACACGGACTTTACCCTAAAATAGGGGGAACCCTAGCCAAAAGGGCTAATATCGGTCCACGGGCTTATCGGAGCCTGCCTATCAAGTCAATGGGGTGGGTACATTTAAAATTAGGATTTTTCCCCGAAAATATAAAAAGCGGAACACGGACTTCACCCCTAAAATAGGGGTAAACTCTTATCAACTCTAGCCAAAAGGGCTAATATCGGTCCCCGGGCTTATTGGGACCTGCCTATCAAGTCAATGGGGTGGGTGCATGTAAAATTATGATTTTTTCCCGAAACTATAAAAAGCGGAATACGGACTTTACCCATAAAATAGGGGAAACACCTATGAACTCTAGCCAAAAGGGCTAATATCGGTCCCCGGGCTTATTGGGGCCTGCCTATCCAGTCAATGGGGTGAGTGCATGTAAAATTAGGATTGCTTTCCGAAAATATAAAAAGCGGAACTCGGACTTTACCCCTACAATAGGGGTCTGTATTATACAATATAAGGGAAAATGACTGTAAGGGGGGAGGGGTGTTCAAATTTTTTTGTGGGCTTTACTATGGCTTGTGGGGTCTCGTTTTTCTCGTCTCGCCAAGAACATGACAATGGGAAGGGTCCCGGAGCGAATCGGTGAAATTTTTGGGAAAAGTCACCGAGGTCTGTATATAGGCTCATACTGGCTATATGGGGGAGGGGTGGTCAATTTTTTTTTGTGGGCTGTACTATGGGTTGTGGATATGGGGGCATGGCTATGGGGGTATAGGCCCATACGGAGTGGACGTTTTGGGGTCTAGGTGAGCCCCTAATGATCCTATGATGTCGTATGAGGTCTTATTTTGAAGCTCCCGTGGAGGAGCATCCGACTGGACTAATGGTTCGTCCGTTTTCAATAGTCTGCGCATGCGCAGTCTGGCCGTAGTATAGAAAGCGGGCATTTTGGGTGGTATGTGGGTGTGTGTTTGGGGTAGAGATGGACCGCTATGGGTCCGAATGGGTCGTGGGAGGTGTCAAAGTGAAGCTTGTGTAGGTTAGAGTCAGAATGGTGTGTTTTTAAGTGGAAGTCGCGTCAATCTGCGCATGCGCAGTTGGTTGTAGTAAGTAAAGTTGCCATTTTGCGGCTGTACAGGAAGGTATTTGGGGTCGAGATGGACCATCCTTGGTCTGAATGCGTCCTGGAAGGTGTCATCTTGTAGCTCTCGGGATGTAGACCCCGATTTGAGGGCTGCCCACGTCACCTGTGACGTCATCGGTGACGTCATCCGTACGAGTAGTAGCGAAAGTGGGCATTTTGGGGCAGTGAAGGAAGGTATTTGGGGTAGAGAGTGACCATCTTTGGTCCGAATGTGTCTAGAGAATTGTCATGTTGTAGCTCTCGGGGTGTACGTCCCGATTTGAGGGATGTCCGCGTCACCTGTGACGTCATCGGTGACGTCATCTGTACGAGTAGTAGCGAAAGTGGGCATTTTAGGGCAGTACAGGAAGGTATTTGGGATAGAGAGGGACCATCTTTGGTCCGAATGTGTCTAGGGAAGAATCATGTTGTAGCTCTCGGGGTGTACATCCCGATTTGAGGGATGCCCGCGTCATCTGTGACGTCATCGGTGACGTCATCAGTACGAGTAGTAGCGAAAGTGGGCATTTTGGGGCAGTGAAGGAAGGTATTTGGGGTAGTGATGGACCATACTTGGTCCGAATGCGTCGTGGGAGGTGTCATGTTGTAGCTCTCGGAGTGTACACCCCAATTTGAGTCATGTCCGCAGCATCTGTGACGTCATTGGTGACGCCATCAGTACGAGTAGTAGCGAAAGCGGGTATTTTGGGGCAGTGAAGGAAGGTATTTGGTGTAGAGATGGACCATCCTTGGTCCGAATGCGTCGTGTGAGGTGTCATCTTGTAGCAACGCCCGCCAACACCAAGCTCAATGATTCAACGCCCTGGTGAAATAGCTCAGAAGCTCTCATTTTCTAGATATTCCATGGAATTGTCACTCATTCTTCGAAATGCAGTGACGTCCGTCGTTACGCCTTAACAGACCGGAGAGAGTACAACAACAACAACAAGGATGACACATGAGAGAACAACAACAACAAGAAGTTTTTTTCATATAGTTTATTCTCCCCAATGTTACATCATACCCACGCTGGGGGAGCCGCGTTGGGTATATTTACAATTCAAGAAGGCTCTTGTCCAATCAGGGGCCACCATTTGCATTTGTCATATTCGTTCCTGTCCGTTAGATGTATTCTTGTCCAATCAGAAGTCTCCATTTCAAAAAGTTCCATCTTCGGCCATGTTCGCTCTGAACCGTTTATTCGAATCATCGTCGGGCAGATCAGGATACCGTTGAGGCCACATATCCTCAGATAGTTGTTTGTGCATTCTGAGTATCTATCAGTGCATGGGTGAATACATTCATCCGATGGGAAGATTCCGTAATTTTGTCACGAAGAACGTAACATTGGTGACCCTCTCTACGACCCACTTGGTGTTGGGGCGCTGTTGATAGCTCCATACTTGGTCCAGCACGTGCCCTAGCGACGCCCGGTTAATGATGCTAAACGGTTGGTCAAATACCCGGATGTTACTGCTCGGGTAAAAGTATCGGACTTGGTCTGTCTTCTTATGCTGCAGCACATAACCAACCGCCAGATTCAATTTGAAGGACGTAGCCTGGTCATTGAAGATGGCTTCCACGTAGCTGCGTAGACGGGTGTCGCCAGTCAGCCGGAAATTGTATATATCTTGAATAGGGCGGTGACGGAGGAAACAGTGCCGTATCATGGGCCAATGGCGCCGATAGATGTCACTCACTGGATAGGCGTCCTGTAAGAGATCGCTGGGAACATCCACCGCATCTTCCAGAAAATGTTCGTTGTTGTCAGGCGTATGACTGGGAACAGTAATGCTAGGGACCGGCTGGATATCTAGGCTCTTCTGAACTGTGGGTATAGGCGGGCTCTCCGTGATCGCATCACCAGTGGCATTCGTCTCCCCGGGTTCATCTTCAGTGGGTCTGTCCCTCCTGGGTGCCTCTTTAGTGGAAAGTTGTCCCTCATGCCGTGGTGACGGACCATGAATCAAACGCTCATGCCGTCTTAACTGACTGGGTCGTTTGAAGAGTTGACCACATTCTTCGCGTGGACGCTTGGGTGGCCCATGAATTGAACGTTCATGGCGCTGTAAATGAACCGGGCGCTGAAACGACAGAGTACATATCGTACAGCTATACCGGGCGGTTCCGGCGTGCTTGGTAGCCTCATGGCGGCGCAAGTCGTGCAGACGAGTGGATGATTTCGAACACGTAGTACAAGTGAACATCTTGGTGGTTGACAGAGTGTCTGATGAAACGGCCAGGCTGCTTCCCTTCTATAGCAAGCTAGCTGGTGATCTATTTTTAGCACAATCAGTTCAACTTGGACATTCCGTGTCTTTTCGGTGACGTCCGTGACTATTCGGGCACCTCCGTGTCTCTTCGGTAACCTCCGTGTCTTTTCGGCAACCTCCGTGTCTCTTCGGTCACCTCCGTGTCTTTTCGGTGACGTCCGTGACTCTTCGGGCACCTCCGCGTGTCTTCGGTACCGTCCGTGACATCTTCGGTCACCTCCGTGTCTCTTCGGTGAGCTCCGTGACATCTTCGGTAACCTCCGTGTCTCTTCGGGCACCTCCGTGACATCTACGGTCACCTCCGTGTCTCTTCGGTCACCTCCGTAACTATCCGGCTGTTCAGGTGTAAACCCCGATGTACCCGTATGGAACACACAGCTAAAGGACCCGGATAGAAGTACCCGGATGTAATGTGCATGTGTGCGTCTGTGTGTATGCATCTGTGTGAGTGTGTCTGTGTGTGTATGCAAGTGCGTATGCCTGTGTGTATGCGTGCGTGTGTGTGTGTATGCAAGTGTGTTTATGCGTCTGTGTGTGTGTGTGTATGCATGTATGCATGTGTGTATGTGTGGGTGTGCGTGTGTGTATGCGTGGGTATGCGTGTGTGTGTGTGTGTGCGGGTGAGTGTGTATGCGTGTGTGTATGCGTGCGTGTGTATGTGTATGTGTATGCTTGTGTGTGTACGCGAGTGCGTGTATGCGTCTGTGTGTATGTGTGTGCGTGTGTGTATGCGTGTATGTGTGTATGCGTGATATCCGTGATATCCGAGACCCATATTGACCCATATAGTCCCATACTGGGGTATAGGACCAATGTTTGTCCGACTGGGAAACCTACTTCTTTACATTCGCGGTATGGTTGTTTGGATTTGTTTTCTTAGTCTTGTCAAGACAAACATAATAGGAAGTGTCCCGGCACGAAACGGTGAAATTTTTGAAAAAAGTTCGAGGTCTGTCTATAGCCCCAACCACCACCAACTCCACCAACTCCACCAACACCACCGCCACACACCACCAACACCACCACCAACGCCACCACCAACGCCACCAGCGCCACCACCGGGCGTTGTCGGGCGTCAACGCCCGGTGGTGGTGGTGGTGGTAGCCCCCGTGTGGCAGAGCTCATGGATCGGAGCTCTCGGAGCTCAAAGCTTGCGGAGCTCAGAGCTCGGAAATGACGTCATCGCAGGCATGCGCAGCGTGTGTATGTGTGTGTGTGTATGTATGCCTCTGTGTGTGTGTATGTGTGTGCTTGCGAGTGTGTTTCTTGGATCGGAGCTCTTGGAGCTCAAAGCCTGTGGAGCTCAGAGCTCGGAAGTGACATTTGCATATGACCTCTGTGAGGTTACTTCCGCTTCCGTTCACGTGACCGGAACTGACCTTTGACCCCGGCGCGCAAAGGTTTCGTGGAAACCTTTACACCGCCCGCGCCAGGGTCAAAGGTCGGTTCTGGTCACGGAAGCGGAAGTAACTTCACAGAGGTCATATGCAAATGTCACTTCCGAGCTCTGAGCTCCACAGGCTTTGAGCTCCAAGAGCTCCGATCCAAGAAACACACTCGCAAGCACACACATACACACACACAGAGGCATACATACACACACACATACACACGCTGCGCATGCCTGCGATGACGTCATTTCCGAGCTCTGAGCTCCGCAAGCTTTGAGCTCCGAGAGCTCCGATCCAAGAGCTCTGCCACACGGGGGCTACCACCACCACCACCACCGAGCGTTGACGCCCGTCAACGCCCGGTGGTGGCGTTGGTGGCGTTGGTGGCGTTGGTGGTGGCGTTGGTGGCGTTGGTGGTGGCGTTGGTGGTGGTGTTGAAGAGTTCGACAGTTCCGGAGGGGGGGGGGGAATATCCCGAGGGTGTGTGGTGGATGGGTGCAGTGCATCATGAAAATATCAGCATATGGGGTCAGGCGAGGCTTAGTTTGTGAGATACAGGTTGGAGCTCAACAGGGGGGAGGGATATACCCCCAGGGTGTGGTGGATGGGCCTATACAGGTTGGAGCTGTCACTGGAATGTTGACAACAGTCAGCCAAACTTCATCAATCCATAGTACAGATATTGCTTCGCAATCCCTCCTAAATGTTAAACTGTGTATGCAAATCTGTGCGAGTTCTGAATGAATGAGATCGCCATCATAAAATATGTCCCACCTAATGGCGGCCCTATAAAAATGATGGCAAACACTGGTATTGTTGATTCCTATCCAAGATAAACGGAGTGAAGACAATCTTGCTGCAATAAACCAGTGAATTTTTATTCAGAACTATTCAGCAACTTGATAGTTAACACAACTCTTGCATTCAACAGCAATGAAAATAACCTTAACTCTTTGCCCCATGGTGACGCCATTTGACGCCCCTTCCTAGTCCATGATGACGCCATTTGACGCCTTATGTAATAAATTAATTAATTAACCTCATTCAATAATATTTTATTTCAGAAAATATCAAACATTCTAAATTATTGGTCACTGTAAAAGTAATATAACTAGAGCCTATGGGCTTTAATGAGATCTGGTAGCTGGGTTATTGCATGTATTGGGGGATAAGTTTGTAATGAAATAAACGCACAACTATATACTTAATTTCAAGTTAGGCACAGGTGGCACCAGGCACGAATGTATGTGGCTAAAACGCAATCACAAGTTACATCCTGTTACAAGGTATATAAAGGACCGTTCGCGCCATAAACGCATCCTTCAAATGTTTTAACTTCTTAAACGTTTAAAAATTGTAAAGCTTTAAAAAGTTTAAACGTTTAAACTTGAATCAACATGTTATGAACTGACATTTTCCTGTTAAAAAGCAAACGTTTCCAGTTGTAAATTCGAGACTTCAGACGTTTCCTGTCAAAAGAAAAATTCGGTCTTTTAAAGGTTTCCGGTTAAAAGGAGAACGTTTCCGGTTGTGATCGTCCAATCAAATTTTTTATTTGGGCCGCGTGTATTCCAACAACTAAACCAACACATGCAAATCTCCACTGGCAAACGTTTCGGGTATGTAGTGTATTTTAACCAATGAAAACCGTTCTTACAAATAAGGTTTTGGAGAATATCTTTGGCACCGGGACAATTTGCGCAGGACATGATGCACGGTGGGTATGAGGAATACAATATGCGCGAATATTTGTAAGGGTTATTTTTATTGGTTCAAACAGACTACATAGCGGAAACGTTTTGCCAGGGGACACGTGTTGATGTTGAGGTTTGAACATACGTGGCAGCAATAAAAAAATCTGACTGGACGATCACAACTGGTAACGATTTCCCTTAAACCGGAGACGTTTAAAAGTCTCGATATATACTACTGGAGGTGTTTGCCTTTTGACAGGAAACGTCTAAAGTATTGGACGTTACAACAGCAAGCGTTTGCTTTTGGACAGGAAAGGTCTTCCAAATGTCAATTCATGGCATCTGATTGGTGCAAGTTAAACGTTTAAATTTATTAAACGTTTGGATTTATGGCGCGAACGGCCCTTCTTAAAAGGTACCGACATAATGAAGTTGAACATACCAAAGAAAGGCAGTCCTAGGATAAAAGTAACTCCGAAAATGGATGCCGAAATATAGAATATTATATCACAATGACTTCCACTTTCGGAGTTACTTTTATCGTAGTTTATGTGAAATTGATCTGTGGGAACAATGAAAGGTAGTCCTATCATGAGGGAGGTTGCACACATTACGCTAACCATGTGTTACCCAATTAATTTCCGTCCAATTAGACACTACAGTAGGTGCTCATCCAACCTTGACTCAACCAAAATAGCTGAACTTTGCTCTTTATCTCAATATAATATCTTTACATAATTCCTCCAATACGTCAGTTCGGGATTTCAGATGAACACCATGACCACCATGTTAATTTAACCAGCATAAAGAAAGCAATATGATACCATGGTATTGTTGGTGTTGCGTTGAAACTGCAAACTGACCTGTTGAGAATTCGATGGAAAAAGGGGCCAGTGGAATAAAGTCTAGGCCTAAATACCCACATGGAATTAAGGTTAGTTTGTACAGAACATACATATACCTAAGGGTAAATAAGAGAGATTATACCTAGGGGTAAATAGAGATTGATTTGGTGTTATGAGTGAGAAGGGCTGGACATCAAGGTTGATGATGGTTATGTCACAAGTTAGGATAAGACAAGACATGTATTATTACACTTTCTGGATATTCCACAAGTTGACTGGCAGAGTACAAGATAGGAAAGGATTATAAGATATGTTACAGCTTGCTCTTGTGAGAAAAGCAAACAGTGGCCTGCAAAGGTGATAATGAGACAATGGTAGCCAGGTTGGCTGCTATGGTAGAGCATCTCTCACATATACACCTAACCAGCTAAACTGTATAATTTCTCAGCAGAGTCCAAGCTTTGGTAAAGTGACGATACCAGTCTGCCATACTTTAGAGCGTATTAATCTCATATTTTGTGGGAAAA